>AYEL01063977.1:0-19192 GCA_000484575.1 Olivierus martensii
AGGAGTTGGCATTACAGAAAGAAATTCCAGGAACATCGAAAAGAAAGCGTGATGGAAAGGATTCAAAAGTCGAAGAAGCATTAGATCAATGGATTTCTATAGTTAACGGGCCAGGCGTGAATATCAGCGGCCCAGTATTGAAGATGGAGATTGGTAAAAAAACTAATAATTAGGTACCTATTTTAATAAATCATTAAAATAGGTACCTAATTATTATTTTTTTATCTATTATTTATTTACCTACGTTTTACATATTTTATTTTAGAATTTATTATTAATTCGTTTAATTGGGACAGTTGCTTAATTGGGACAAAATGGCTTGGCCCGATGTGTCCCAATTAAGCGGAATCCACTGTATATATACTCTTATTAGATTATCTTTTATTTTAGTTTACAAATAGACATACAAATAATAACCCTAAGTAGCCAAACTTCCCTTAGCGATTTATTATTATTATTTTTTTTTTATTTTTTTTGAAATAACTGCCAAATTAATAATTATTTTTTTATTTATGTTATGGTGCCACCATCTGTTTTATTAATGATTAATCCAACAGATGGTGACACCATAGCATAAATAAAAAAAATAATTATTGATTTGGCAGTTATATCAATAAAAAATAAATAAATAAATCACTTGGAGAAGTTTGGTTAGTTAGGGTTATTTAGATTGCATTATTCCCTAAGTAAATGTTGAGTTATAAATAAACATACTATTATAAACTAATATTGCTGTTTACTTTATTTCAATAATCTGTTTCTTTCTTATTTATGTATTACTGTTCCTTCTATTGTGTCATGCAGACTGAGCCCACACTTCTCTGATATTCAGAGAAGAATTGGATGTTTTAAAACTAGCATATATGGCACATTTGTTTTAAGGAGAAGTAGTTTGATAGAATTGTTTTTAAGATTAAGAACAAATATTACAAGGAATTTATGAAAATGTGAACCATACTTTAGAATATAATAGAAGGAACAGTAATTGCTTTTGGAGCTTCCCAAAGCATCCTGAACTCAAATATCATGAAATACATAGAATTATTAATTTAATGTTAGGATCATTAAACAATGCAATGATAATGTTTTTATATTAATCTGCAACAATAAAGAATCAAGAGACAATCTGGATTAAAGCATTGTTTGCAGTATTCCTTTAAAAGATAACATTATGTAAAATCTTCAATATATAGGAAGAAGCAATAAGAAATTACACTATAAAACTATATAAAAAATAAGAGTGATTATAGATTAAACTAGCATAATACTGCTTTAAGCCAAAAGGCATATGGCAATTGCCATATTCTATAGGATAACACTGAAATACAGTTCCACAACATATCTGGTGACTTTTTAGAAAAACTTAACATTATTAAACAGAATATGTCATTACTATTAAGCGGACAGTAAAGATGTCATTAATACAGTGAAACCCCGCTCGTGCGTTCCCGTATCGTACGACTTTCCCGCTTTAAACATCTATTTTCGGAAGTCCGAGCATTTTCCTATACATGCAATGTAAAACTTTCCCTCTTCCTACGTTTTAATTATATAACTTTTTTATTATGACGTCATCAGAGTTCTGTAACATTTCAACGAACTTTTTTTTATTATGACGTCATCAGAGTTTCCCGTTTCGTGCGTTTTCCCGGCTCGTTCGACTTTTCGGGCCGGTCCCCGAAAAGTTTCAAAATCGGGGTTTCACTGTATTAAAAATGTATTTAAAAAAATTATTTCATCTGAAATGGGAAAAAAATTTCTGCAATTGCCAAATCAAAGAGAAACTGAATGAAACTTTCTCTTATATAATGGCAGGACATGAATTCTTTCTAAATTTTAATATGTTCTCTCGGGGACATTCTTCACAGAATATCCTAAAATGTATAACATGGACTTCAACTAATATATTCATGAAAAATTATTGTACTTTAAAAAAATTTGAAGAAAAATATTCTTTCTAAAAAAATAAAATGTTTAAAATAATGATTCCTGTACAAAAAAGTCATAACAGTTAATTTTTGAAGACGGTTCAAAAATTAACTGTTATGACTTTTTTATAATTGTATAATTGATGGGATATGTATAATATCTCACTTGAAATAAATAAAATAAATAAAATAATACAAAATATTGATACAATTTGAACACAATTGTTTATTAGTCTTATTAAGTTATTATTATTCTTTTAAAAAAATAATAGGTGTAAAAGATTTTACTTCGAATGTAAACATCAGAGTCTATGACCTAAGCAATGGCAGAGGTCTGATTGTGCATGCCCTACTACTGATGATGTCATTCCAACAGTTGGTAGGCTTTGTGATATAGAGGGTGTTGGCAGTGGTCAACAACTTTTTTTACTAGGAGACCCTATTTCAGAAATGCGGGAGTTCAGCAGGCACCTTAGCACGCAGTGATTGAATAGGGTATACGAGGATAGAGGGGACCGAAAATAGTTCACTATATGAGGCATTGGATATCTCTAGTAGTCGAAAATTGATTTATCTAGTCATCTAGTGTTATACAGATGTTGCTAAGATTCAGTTTTTGTCAAAAGTTTAATTGTACAATTCCTACAATTGTTAAAATGATGAAGATAAAATCAAAGTGCACAATTGTTAAGAATTTTTACTAAAATTATTTATTATAACTACAAGTGTAGCTGCTGAACGCTTAAGTACTTAAGTGTTTTTAACTGCTGAACGGCGGGCACTTAAAATTGCTTCGTGAGCATCCTGGTACCCACAGGAACCACGCTGCTGACCCTGGATATAGAGTATTATATTTTTCATGGATGATGAAACCAGATCATCACAAAAGAAAAAGTAAAATAATTGGAACTTACTATATGTTTAACTAAATAATATGAAAGTAAAATCAATATATTGTGCATAAGTTACTGTGAAATTTGATAAATTTTTATTTGTTAAATGACAGCTTAGTAATAAATTTAAAAACAATTAAAAATTATAAATATTTACCATTTATTGATTATATTATATGCATTTTAAAATTCATTTTAATTATGAAGATTTATATTTCTTTTGAACAGCCAACTTTCTTACATTCATTTGTGTCATGTAAGATTTTTCATCAGAGAGTTTTATGCTAGATTTTTTATTTTTCAATAAAAATCTAGCATAAAACTCTCTAATTAGAATATTTATCATGCAATACGCGATCTCTCTCCTCTAAAGTAGAAGTAATTTTATATAGCAGTCCATATAATATTGGCTGTCCAACATTTTAAATTTTCTCATATGGAAGTAGTTATCTTAACTCAGACAAGAAAATCTAAATTGAGAATATGTCACTTTTCCTGACAGATTTGAATTTTCAAACATGATATCTAATATCATTAGATGTCCACACATAAGTCAGATTCTAAATTTTTGAATATGTCCAATGATAGTGCTTTCTCTTTAGAAAAATCTCTCTCTGATCTCTTATCAGTAAGTTATTATCTAATACATTAAAATATTCTTAAATATGATTACTGAAATTATTATGTTATTATTATATTTTGTTATTTTCCTCCTCCCTCAGTTTCATATATAGTTTAAAATTTTTATATCTATAGGAAAAGGAAAAAACACTTAGCATCCAGTGCTGATAAAATAACAGATATCTAGAGAGGGAAGGCCAGCACTTGTTTTTTGTTTCAATTTAAATGTGTTAAATGTTTTGGATTACATAAAAACAAGCACTCTTTGCAGTAGAAATAAAAAGTTTATTTAACTTAAAATCCGCAAACGTTTTCGGTCAAACGACCCTCTTCAGGCGGAGTTCCAATATATACCGGAATTCTAATATATTGGAACTCCGCCTGAAGAGGGTCGTTTGACCGAAAATGTTTGTGGATTTTAAGTTAAGAAAATAGTGCTTGTTTTTATGTAATTCAAAGTATTTAAGTTAAGCAGTTGTTTTGTAAAAGTTATTGATATGTGTTAAATGTATCAGTGAATTTGTAAGTCTATTCGATGAGGCTGAAGAGGACAATGTCTCACTGAAAACATTACTAATAATAAATTTTTTCCTACTTAAGTACTGTTTATTTGAGTTGTTTTTCTGAAAAAGGCAGAAATGTGGATATATTTAATTATATAATCAAGAACAAAATCCATTATTCACCTTGTACCAAGTGGAGCTCTGAGGTATCTTCTTTCTATAGCAGCTTCTAGAAGTAAGAGTCTATCTTTTGCAACTTCCACAGGATTAAAAGATTTCTGTTCAGTGTTATTATCTATTATTCTTTTAATATCCTTTGTTTTCTTTTTAACAATTTTTAAGTTTTCATCATCATCATCAATCTTTTTTTCTGAATCATCATTAATTTCAGCTTCATCAGTATTATCATTTTCATCTTCTTTATTTATTATAGAATTTATATCAGAATTTTTATCTATCAATTTTAATCTATCATTTTCATTGTTTTCAACTTCTTGAAGAGATGAATAATGTGCTGAAATATCACAGGCAGGATAAAATGTTATCGTGGGATCATTTGATAACTTATCATGCATCTTCCATCCCTTGAAAAAAAAAATTGAAAACAAAGCTTTATTATATATTTTATTAATATATAATCTTAAAATATAGCATTAGAAATATATTCTATTATTTACACATTGACTATTTTTTTTATAATTCTTTTGATTAGAAATCAGGTAAGTTTAATTAAAAATATTATACAGCAAGCACTTTTGCAATGTAGAGTATTTTATTAACATGTAACTAACATTTTCGATATATAATAATCATCAGGTTACACAATGGAACAAAATGTTATAATCAAACTTAAAAAGTTTAAACAAAAAGAATAATAGTATATAGTTATGGTTACAGGCTTTAAACTTAACCTTAGGATGATAAACCAAATAAAATAATAAAAATTATAAAAATATAATGATAAATGCATATATAAATACATAAATAGACTTAAAACCTTTAAGAAACTATTACATATATTGATAATATTATCCAGCCTAGGGGGTCAACATCAAAACAGATCTTTTAGATAATGAAAGATAATGCTATCTGAAGGTTGACATCTCCTTTTTATTTATAGCTTATAACCAAGCTGAGGAAAGTTTTTGAGCTAGTCTTTCATTTAATATATTCTCTACTTTCTGCCTTGTAATAATTTCTAAGGCCTAATAATTTTTGATTGTTTCCAGTTTATCTGTAAATCATTAGCGTATGCTTTGACCAAGAGTGCAGTTGAGAGTCTTCCATTGAATATGTCACATTTGTGTTCATTCAGTCTCTGAGCAAGCATTTGTTTCATAACTCCTATTTATGCTTCTTTTTAATTGGCGTTAGCATTTTCCACTGGTATTTTATAGACCCCACTTCTCTCCCTGTCATTTAATGAGTCCTTGTCATTTCTCAACTGATTAAAAGTTGTTGGTCCTCTTTTTATCATTATCTTTTTGTTGCTTTTTTTGTTACCCTGTCCATATTAAATTTTCTTAAGTTCTATGATACTGGCATATATCCCACTGTTTGAAGTTGTGGATCCACTACTTTTTGTTGGGTTTTGTGTGTATTACATAGCTTTGATCTCACTGAGTTTAAAATATGTTCTTCAGAAACGATTTTTTATAGCCATGATTAGTCCCGTAGTGTTGACGTATTCCAATTCATATTCTAAGTCTGGATCCTCTGTACAATATGTTATCATTCTTTTATATAAGCACCTAAATGCTGCTTTCTTGTACGGAATTGGGTCATGAGACCAGTTGGGGATTAAAATAGGTTTATATGAGGGCTTCCTATATACTTTCGCCTGGAAACATTTGTTGTTTATACTTATTAAAAGGTCCAAATAATGGATATTATGCTTGCTCTGTTGTTCTAATCTAAGGGAGAGTTCATAAGATTCTACTGTAAAAGTTTTTGCAAAGCCTTCTAGCTTTGAATTATCTTCTCAAATGGCCATGATGTCATTTACAAATCTAATGTAAATATTCAAACGAAGCTGGAGGCAGGGTATAAACTAGTCTTTTAAAGATCTAAGAACAATTTCGGCCAGGGGCCAGCCATTAAACTACCTATTGGCATCCCTAATGTCTGCTGTAATAGGGATGCCAATAGGTAGATAAAGTATTTTGCCATTGAAGATAAAGTATGAGCTGTAGCATATTAAGTGTGCTATATCCCTTAATAAGTTGGCAATATTATGAGCTTGGGGTAAATTCCCCAACATAAATCTGTAAGTTAGTTTAGATTTTGTTTTATTTTAAAGAAATGATGGGAATAGTTGTGTCAACAGTTAACTTTATTTGTGGATGTGCATTGAATCATCAATTATTTCAAAAATTCTATGATGAAAGTGGAGTGAAACACAGTGTGTTACTGTACCAGACATTGGAAGAGTCATGGCTGTGTTTTCATGCATGTAGTAGAACTTTGGAATGAAATGCTCAAATTTCTCAAGCATCAACAATTCCCCCAGCCGATCATTTTAAAGATGAACATTTTCTTGTTAGTCTGAGATATTTTGGCTGATATTTTTGATCTCCTCAATGATTTGAACATATCAATGTAGGGAAAGGATGTGGACATTGTTCAAGCCAGGGGAAAAGTTGAATGTAAAGTTTAAAACAGAAAATATAAAATATAAGATTCATGCATGTACCTTTATTTGCATACTTGCACTAGCAACCTTTTCTTCCATTGATTCAACATGTTCTAAAATGGCAAGATCAATACGAAGAGCAACATCAGAAAACCATTCATCATCATTGTTAGCATCAGGAGTACCACCAACTTTTTGAGATATTTCTCTATCAAGTTCTATAATTTCTAAATCTGTAGCTAAGAATAAAATTACATTATTAATAAAAAATATCCTTTTATATAATAAATACATATACAGGGTGAAGAAAAACTTCGTCATAAAATTTTGTGTACTGATAGGGGACCTTGAATATATATATTAAATTTTGTAATTGTTACATAATATCATGCAATGAAATTTTGAATTTTATTTTATATTCTATTTTGTATTCCTTATCCTGAGATGAAAGGGATTGTAATATCCAAAAGTACTTTTACTCATAGATTAAAGATAAATATTTTTTAATTTTGGTCCTAATAAGCAAATTATTTATATTTCTACACTTCTGGTTCTAGTTCATATGATATAGCATGTATATAAATTATTTTTATGCCTGTGAAACAGAATTGAAAATCACATTTTAATTTCTTTTTTATTCAAATTTTAGCATATTTTTAAAAATGAAATAAATTTTGATAATTATGTTTCATTATATTATATATATTTGAAAATCAGGTAAATTTAAATTTCACTGAAATACATTTACATTTAAAATATGTCTTCATTATTTTTGAATATTATTTATACAGAAAATACTGATATTACTCAAAAACATATTCTTAATTTGTTTTATTATTTTTTAGCTATGGAAATAACTGATATTATTAGTGGGAAATTAGAAAGTGATGAAGAAAAACAGTATTTTGTTCCTTTTATTCAGTAAGTATTTTATAAGAATTGTTACAAAAAAATTAATATTTTTTTCTCTATTCAAAAATCAGAAATATATTTGTAAATATAATATGAGCTAGAATAAAAGCAAATTACCTACATTTGAACTTCACTTTTAATTAATCTGGCTGTGATGAAATAAAAATCAGTCAGAAGTGGTGAACTGCAAATTAATATGTTGAATTTCAAAATTTTCATTATATTATTAAAATAAATCTTCCAAATATATGAAACTTTATTTTTCAACAGTGTCTATTTTCTAATGCAAAAACATCATTTTTTATTGTAATTTATTGATTTTTAATAAATTTTTAAGTAATAACGATACCTCCTTACATAAACAAACAGAGATTCATATTTCATTCAAGTGTAAATCTTTTTCCAAAGTCAAAACAAATGCACCTTCTGTTTCATTTGTAAACAGACAGGTTGATTTTATTACCTAGAGTAATCCAAGGTCATTTGGAGGCAGTGCACGAGTCAATGTGGCATGTGAATAAAGGCAATAAAACTTGCTAGCAGTGAACATGAAATATAATTCTTCAACTTCGAAGGATTCTAAATTGCATATTATACAATCTGTCCCAGAATGAACATCCCACTCTTAACATCTTGGCTTCCATTCAACAGAAAAAACTCATTGAGGTCTTATTTTAAAGCTTAACACTTGTACTATTAACAATGAGATCTAATTGAATTGAAAATCCATTTAAGTTTGCTAAAAAAAAATATAAAATATATATTTTCTCATTTATTTCAAATGATACTCTAGCATTTTTTGTGCATCATTGAAAACCTTATCTAGTTACAATTCTAGTAATATCTGAATCAATTTCTTATGATACATAGAACCTGAGATATTCTGAATTGAAATTAAGAAAAAATTTTATAGCTTTCTCATTACACTGCCATCTTTGTTCAAAAATTTAAAAATTGGATTTGAAACAAATATATATTCTGAGTTTTTATTAAAAATTATTCACATTAACAGTTTATAGAATTAAATTTAGTTCATTTTTCACAGAAAAACTTATCACAAAGTTTGTATCAGCTGAACACATGATGTGATATCACTGTCTATGTAAGGAACAACTTATGAGTAATAACTGTGTTGATGATGATAATTTTCTTATCATTTTGTTTATTTATATTAATTATGAAATAACTTCAAATCTATTCTTTAAATTAAAACTAAAAATCCAATTCATTTACATAATAAACATTGTCTTTCTGTAATTAGGTTTCTTAAATGATTTTATAAGAGAATTTGTTCGATAATAATTTTGAAAAAAATAAGATAAATTTGAGTTTTTTGGAAAGATGTGGCAATCAGGAATTAGCATTAAAAAACTAAAAATTTATCCATTTTCTAATGATAAAACTTGAGATATAAACTAAACTATAAAACTTCTGCTTTATGCAAATTGTAAGTTTAGTGTAGCTAATGTAATTTAAAGAGCTTCCAAAGCATAGACAATCACATAATTGCAATGATATAGGTGTGTTCAGCAGAAATGAACTTTGAGGTAGAGTTTCTCCATGAAAAATAAATTAAATTAAATTCTGCAAACTGTTAATGTGAGTAATTTTTAAGAAAGATTCAAAATATATATTTATTAAATTTTTGCTCAGAGATGTTGGTGTAATGAGGAAGCTATAAAATTTTTTCTTAAAACTTCAATTTGAAATATCTTAAGTTTAATGCATCATAGGAAATTGATACAGGTATTATTAAAATCAGAACTAGATAAGATTTTAGTGATACACAAAAAATGCTAGGGTAGCATTTGAAATAAATGAGAAAATATATTTTTTATACTTTTTAGCAAATTTAGATGAATTTTCTTTAATTAGATCCCATTGTTGGATAGCACAACTGACAAGCTTTAAAATAATGAGCTTTTTCTGTTGATTAGAAACCAAGATATTAATGGTAAAATGTTCGTTCTAGGACATGCTATATAAAATTTTACTTCATATTTACTTTTTTTATATTCTTGCTTTTATTGTAGCACTTTCCATCAGAGAAAAAATATTTTTTTTTACTAATTTTTTTTAATTACACAATTATAATCATTTTAAATCCAATAATATCATTATTGAAGTCAAACAAATTGTAATGCATACATATTTGGATAAATGGCAAAATAATATATTTTAATAAAAAGAAATTATTTAATCAATTTAAGATAAAATTGCTACAATTTATCAGTTCTTGGTTCTTAAAGATGATTTCTAGTTGATTATTATTGCAAATTTCTCAGCAAACAAAGTCTGATTTTATTATTCAGTTATTTATATACATCGTTTGCAAATAATATGACATCATAGTATCTGATATAATTATATATATGAAAAACAGCCTATTTCAAAATTCTACAATTGCACAAAAAGAATAATTGGAAATGTTGCAATGTATATATCATTGAGAATCTCTAATACTGCAGTTCATCAAGGTATTTTTTTAAATAACAGTATGATATACAGATTATCCATAACTTATGTAGATCCATATTTACATAAGATTCCTTGACTAAAAACAAAAATATACTGATTAAAGCAGTTAAGTTGTAATCCAAAGATATAAGCATTTTTCTCTTAATTTCATTAGTTATCTTACATAATCTGTTTTATGTGCTTATTGGGTTAGTATTAGTTAATAAGCTGGACCTGGTTTTGGACCCCTCCTGAAAAACTAGAGGAATGGTAGTTGGAATTTAATTCAGATCCTCCAAGACAGTAAGCCATTATTTTAACAAGCAACTTATGCGCTTATTTTTTAATATAACTGTTTTTAATATTACATCTGTGAGACCTTGGGACAATTTGACAGGCGTTGGCCTAGAGAGCAGTGTGGGGTGCGTGTAAAGATGGGTAATTAAGGGGTTCAGCAATTCAATTAGAAAACATGTTCAACAAGAACAACTTCTTTTATTTACTTGAGAGATTTCCTATACATGATAAAATGACGAGTGGCATCATTTAGAGAGAAATACCTGTTATGAATAATTCTTTGTCGGAGAAATCAAAAGGTGAACTTCTCTGATAAATCAAACTGTTGAGATTATTTTGGGACCAATCTCTAGTCCTTAAATGTAATAGTCTTTAGTCCTTCACCAACACACGGACACAAACAGATGAACACACAAATGGTGATGGAATCGGTACAGCAAATAGTCGTTCTCCTGGACTGAAGACAGATGACTGGATGCTGGCAGTTAACCTGAACACGGACAGAGATTGGGCATCGAGGAAACAAACGACGAAGCACAAGCAAATTGGCAGTCGTGGAATTAGCATTGTCAGCAGTTGAGAAACCAATAATAGGCTGCTCTCGCCTACCCAGGGAACTCGGATGTCATGGAACAAGCGTCATCTGGCGATCCTGGAACAAGCAAGCCCGAATCGAGACTGATGTCTCCTCTTAAATAGATTGACCTCTTCTCTCACCTTTCTCCCAGGGAGAGACAGGATGTTTTTGTCTTAGAAACGTCAACGTGGAGGTGTCCGTTTCTCCCTTTTCAACTTGACACCTGTATGTAAACATAGCTCGCGATTTATTATTATTGGGGTGAAAGTCTGTGAGATGGTCGAAATACGATGCTGTGCATTGCTGCATTTCGCCATTATTTATTGTAACAGTGTGTCGCTCCCCCCTCTGTTAAATTCTTTTATACATCTCATGTTTCTCTTGTTCTGTCTTAATCGCGACCAGGGAAAAACCGAGGTGGGGAATGACAAGGTACAGACATCCCACGCTCGTTCCCCCACAAGTCTTTGTGATACACTAGTACAGTATAGAGCAGTGGTGTTCAAACTTTCTTACTATGAGAGCTACTTTTCTATACTGTTATTCGGCGATCTACTCTCTTATATAGATCACATTTCCTCAACCTGATATTTTATTACGCACAACTCTGCAGTTAAATGTGCTTACTCATTTCAGAGGACCCACTCTCCCAGTCCTAAAAACTTTATTGGTATATTTAAAAATTTATTTATCACTTTTAATTATTTTAATATAACAAATAAAACAAATATATTGGAATAAAATATTTATTCTTTTATTTTGAAAACCCAAAGTTAGAAAAAACAATAGATTGAATTACAAACTTAGGAAATGCTAGTTGATTAAAAAAAGAAGTTAATGTGAAATTTGGCATTGTTTGGAACTTGCAATATTTTCATAATCAGGTTGATATTAAGAAGTGGCCAAAACGTAGACAATCATTCAAATGATCATTTGTAATTTGGTTTCTTAATTGATTTTTTATGATATTCATATTTGAAAAAGCAGATTCTGACAAATATGTTGATCCAAAACATGACAGAATTTTTTGCACAATATCAATTAATAATGGAAATTTTTCATGGGTATACTTCCAAATGATAAGAAAATTACT
This sequence comes from Olivierus martensii, assembly GCA_000484575.1. Classification (NCBI taxonomy): domain Eukaryota; kingdom Metazoa; phylum Arthropoda; class Arachnida; order Scorpiones; family Buthidae; genus Olivierus; species Olivierus martensii. The sequence goes on from AYEL01063977.1 coordinate 11,914, forward strand.
GATTTGATAATTTTAATGAAAAATGAACAAAAAATAGCAATATACTTAAAGAGAATTGAAAAATAATACAAAATAATGATAAATGAAATATATTTTCAGTTTTAATTAATTTGTAAGTAAGGAGGAATAAACAAGATTAACCAAAAATCACTTCACAATCGACAGGTCGAACACCGCTAGTATATATATATATATATATGCTCTACATATGTATGTTTCAACATATATGTTCAGCATGATTAATTTACATAAGTCAGAGAATTTCTGTACAGCTCCGGCCAAAATGTTTGTCACTTTCAACTAGGCGCTGGAAACCGGAAATCATGATCGGCTACAGTTTCCAATCCACATACCGTGCTGCTTACATTGAGTGCATTAGACATGTCCCACACGCATTCAATGTAGGGGAGGTGGGTTACGCAAAGTATGCGAGGTAAATTGGCAAGACTGATCGCTCTAAAGTATTATCACTCGCAGCATTACTTTTTTATAATAAGGTAACAGATGGTTTGAAACCAAACGTAATTATTAAGAAAGTAATATTTGAAAACAGTTTAAATACAAGTATATCATTACAAATGTTTTAGTTATTTTGTATAAAAAAGAAATATGATAATTTATAACTGTAATAATTGGAAAGATGATCATTTCTCGCGAAATTCAAACACACACACAATTATGTCCCTGCTACTTAAGTGTCAGTTTGACAAACATTCATAATTTTTCCTTTCGAATAAGGGAGTCTCCAATATTGTTGTCTAGCGTTCAATACGTTGGAGGATTTCAAAGATTAAAAAATCTGATTATTATTAATCAATAATATTTATATCATTCAATCAATAATCATTTTAAACATTTTATTATGTCGAAATTTTACCCGTATTGACCATTACAAAACTTGATATTTGTGTTTTTAATTAATTACAACGGTTTGCTAGTGCCACCCGGAGCATTTGAATAGTTAACAGGTCGCCCGATTCATATCTGTATTGGTTAAGTGGGCCGAACCCGTCCCTAGCTATTGCTAAGTGTCTCTTCTATACGTCCTACAATTTCCAATGGATTCGTAAAGACAGATCCGCAAAAAATGTAGGATGAAATATACTGATGCTAAGCAGCCCGCAATGCTGCCTTCTGGCTGCTTAACGAACTCGTGCAGGAAATCCCAATAAAGACAGGTTATTAAATTGTTGATGAAGTTCTTGAAGCAAACATGTAAAATAAACTTATATTGAGTGAGTATGCGGTATATATGGATGACATCCCTCCTTGCATAGTCCCTGACGAGAGAGGGACGCGTTGCGTGCGTAATATCTTTTAGTGTTTTCTGGGATACAACAGGAAGAAACTGAACGATGGCATTTCATTCCACTTATAACGTTCAACGCGACGATTATGAATATATTCCTACGTATGTTCACAATGTTTCGTTGTATATAAACGGATTTCGAATTTGCTATATTCGCTTATCGTTGCAGACAGTTGAATATAATATCCCCACCCAAATACAACTATCGAATTATATATGTAAATCTCAAACGATTAGTTTGTAATGTGTAATTTTAACAATGTATAAATAATAACATAGAAACAAGTTGGCAATAAATGCTTTTTCAATATAAATTTATACATCGATCCACCATAGAGAAAAACTCTGGGTCTGCCTGTTGATTTAAATGGCGACAACGTGCCTCTTTCTGCTGGACATTTGCATATCCTAATAACTGTTCTCCTACTGATGTCCAACATTTCAGCAATTTCATTCACCGAAACACCATTTTCTCTATGGTGGATTACCAAATCTCTAATTTCTTTCGTGATGGCACGAGGCATTGTCTTCAGTATCGAGATGCAGAGATGAGGATGACGTTTGACTACGTCATTCTCATCCCTGCATCTCGATTAGTATTTCAGGAAAAATTATCACTTCCACCTATCGCACATAGTTTTTTATTATCTATTACGAAAGCCATAATATTAGTCCGCCATTCGTTTTCTATGAAAACTTTAATATTCATTTTAAACACGTCACAGTTCTCTCGCCGCTATCAGAACCCTACCCCTTGTTGCTAGTGAACTACATAATGGACGATCCCTCCGCCAGCACATTAGTGCCTACGTTACCGAGGAAACTAATGCACGCTGAAGCCGAGTATTGTAAGGAAGCCGAATGTATCCGGTGAGGTGACAAACATTTTTGCCGGAGCTGCACATATAAAAAATATTCAATTCAAACATTCGATATTTCATATTAATACAAACCCAAAATTTGAAATAATGCATTATTTTAGTGATTGGAATATTATATTGCACATTATTTATGAAATGCATACTTATTTTTGAGAAAATTCAATTGCATTAATTTCTTTAAACAGAGAAAATTGTTTTTAATTGATATACATCACAATTTAAAATAGAATTTTATAATGCAGTAGATTCTTGATTAATTGGGATAGTCAGGAAATTAATTTCCCTTGATAATCTGTAAAATATTCAAAAAAATTGGAATTATGGATAATATATATTTGATCACAGACATGTATATATTCAAATGTTCTATTATTATTTATTAAAAAAGGAAACAAGAAATTATTGCAGTACAAGCACTCCTTGAATTACAAACTTAATATGTGATCACGTGTGAAGATTTTGGAAAAAGGCAATTTTTTATTAGTATTGGAATGATATTGTAAAGGAGTTAGAAAAAAATTTAAAGTTTACCATGGATGGAGAGGAACGGCCTGCCAACCAGAGGCATTATGCGCCACCTTGGAACTGAATGAAGATAGTCTCATCGTCGACGCATTATGTTTTATTTTTATTAATTCTTTATTAAAGTGGTTATCATCTGTTGAATTATATTTACTAATAATTGACAAGAAGACAGGTTTATTAAGAATATATTGTTTATTGATTACAAATGTAATAAGTACATGCCGACAGTATGAGAAATCTGACAGCAGTTAAGTATCGTCTGCAATGTAGAGTAGACTGTCCTTCTGGTGTTCTTTGTGTCATCGTTATTTTTGCTGTGTTCATCCAAAGAAGTGGTCATGTTGTGTGGTGGATTGTTTCTCCTGGCTGGACTGTTGTTTATGTCAACTTGTGGTGACCATTATTCGTTGTGGTTAAGAACGACCCCACTGTCTATTTTACCTTAGTTAATTCAGTAAGCTCTTTTTTACTAAAAGTTTTATGTTTAATAAAAAAGTAATATTCTAATTTTTTCATGGAAACGTTGTTATGTTTTTTGGATTGGCTGTCCACAATAGAAATTACATTAATATTACTATTTGTATGGAACATCAAGAATCACGAAATGCGGGGGCAGGGGGTCTGAATCCAACAAGCACTCCAGGGGCAGGACTGGATGTCGCACATGTAAATTTTGTTCATATTTGGATTAAGTGAATTGAAGTAACTTTATATAATGTGTTTTGTAATATATTTTGCAACTGGACCAATTAGTTCCTTATTTTCTGCATTTGTATAAAAAGTTCTAATTATAAAGTGAAGTTTTTTTGGCATAATTGTTTCCATTTTGAAATACTGCTATTATATGCTAACTGTGTAATATTAATTATATTGGTCACTAAATTGTTCTGCTATCATAAGATATGCTTAAAAAGTTTTTGAAATTTTGTGAAATTTGAAAATGAAATTTCGTGTTCATAAATGTGGATGTTCATAACTTATGCCTGTATTTGTAAATTTAATTTTAATTTTGATTGCCAGTTATCTAAGATATAATAAAGAAATGAATCTAGAACATTTAAATATCTTTCAGATATTGCATGTAAAATAAAACATCAATAATTAAAAATCACTTTTGAGTTGAAAATTAATTTTGATTAATCTGCATCTTGGATAATTGAGAGTGCATTGTATTTATAAATTCAAATAGAAATTAAAGAAAAAAATTGCAATATGTTTATACAAGATACTTAGTATGTTAGAATCATAAATGAGATGGTAGCAGATATCTGATATAGAACATCAATTTTTATTTCAGAAATTGAAATTAGGAATGCTTTTTATTTTTTGTGCTGTTGATATTTTAAATAAACTTTATTTTATAATTGGACTTTTAAAGTATTTTTATTCTGGATTTGAATAACAATTTGAATAATTTTTCTTCTTCATATTTCAATCCATCAAAAATATAAAAAATTAAAAAAGTTATATGAGTAAATCAGTAAATCAGTGGTGTTTTAGAATTTAGAAAATACTATATTTATTATTGTAATCAAAATAGAATACAAAATAATTATCATCTTGTAATCAAAATAGAATACAAAATAATTATCATTTTGATGCAAATTTTGATTAACAGTTATTTTTTTATAATTTGTTATTTTTACTTTAAATTAAAAAATAATAATGAAAATTTAAAATAATGAAGAAAATTTTAAGAATATTTTAAAATAAATGATGTCATTTTTAAGAATATCAGCAGTTGATCAGGAAATAGACTTATTAAGACCAAATGTAAAATAAACTTATCTTTAATAATGAGAAAAAGTACTTTCTGTTATTACAATCTTTCTTCAGTCACATAACAGAAAATAGAATACAGAACAGAATGTCAACATAAATTCAAAATTTCATTAGGTGATAATATGTAATGATTACAAAATTATGGTTTATGAATCATCACATACACAATGAAATTTTAAATTTATATCGATATTCTGTTCTGTATTCTATTTTTTGTTATGTGATTGAAATATCTGAAATTAGTTTTACTCATTATTAAAGATAATTTTTTTTTAATTTTGGTCCTGATAAGTATGTTTTTCCTGATAGATGATTCCAGATCTAATGTACATAATTTATTTCCAACAGTTGTTCATTCATAGTTTCAGAACATTGTTAATAAAAAGTAGAATGTAATAAACAGCTTAATTGTAACAAATAATATCATCATAAAAAAAATGCACTTAAACTTTTATTTGCATATTGATTTGTTGGAAATAGCCTTTGTTTGAATTTACATAACATCATGAACAAAATTGGCTGCTTCCATTTTCAATGCATTCTTATGTCTGTTAAATTGAATAAAAGTAAAAATTAATGTTGAAAGTTTAATTATAATGGAAATAAAAGTAAAATGATATACTGGTTCATAAAGAAATTGGGAAATATTTTACTCTTCACAAATTATATACTTAATTATCCATATCAATTGTTAGTCTGGAACTATTTAAGCTTTTATAATGTAATTCCTATATTTATTTAATATACTTTAACTTAGCACTCAAGTTTTTTGGCCCCAGTTATTTTGTTACAATAAACTTTACCATAGTTCATTAAAAGTAAAGTTGGTGCTTTACTTTTAATGAACTATGTTAATAGAGTTTTAAGCAGTTTCCGAAAAATTTGTCTTATCTAATAAACTTTACCTGTACAGATTATTATTAATTTCTACAAAATTCTGAAGTTCTAGAATAGTTCCATTTTTTACTAATGGGTAACTAATATTTAATTTTTTTAGTTATAAATTAGAAAATTTCTAACTAAATAAACGAACTTAAAATAACAACACCCAAAACATAAAAATTTTCACTTGTACAAAAATATAAAAAACTCAATGCAAAAAATTATTCAAATTAAAGCGTGATTAAATGTTAACAACAATATAATAAATCATATGGAAGCAAAGTGAATCCATAATAATTTAAAAAAAATTATTAAGGATCATTTATTTGTGGAAGATTGAGGGAAAAAAGACTTCCGTAATAGATTTCCAAAGGCAGCCCATAATAATTAGTATTCTCTATAATAATAAAAATCAATATGGCAAAAATATAGATGTAGGGCTTTATATGGTACCTATCTTTAGTGTGGATATGGGAGTCTATTGAGGATCATGTTGGAAGAACAGAAAAAACTTATAATGTAGGGTGAAGGAGTACCAGAAAGATATTAAAAAGGGAATGACTACAATAGTATTAGTTTGTAAGATCTACAAAAGCAATGCTAAGATGAAATGGGAAAAAGCATTAATAATGAAAAAAGGCAAAATTAAATTAAATTGTTATCACCAAAATAATCCAGATTGATATGTGGATCTGCCGGGACGAATTAAACAGGCTATTATGCCTAATATGGTCATATGTGGCTGTCGCGTGAGTTCGAATGGGTGAACGAAATCTTTTGATACAGTGAGGACAACTACAATGGCTTAAGTTAACCAAGGATATTTATTGAGAGAGATATTTTTGTAGTACATGCCATTTCAGAGGATAAATACCTGTATCTTTCTGTTATATATAACAACAAATGTGATTCTCTTCTCTTTCTTCTTTACAATACAGTCTTTAGTCCGATAGGATTAGTCTTTAGTCTATTGTACACACACGATTCTTTTTTCACAACCACTGAATTCCGTGAATAACACCGATGGTGAAGACCTTACAATTTCTCCTATAACAAGTGACAGTTCCGAACCACACAGGAAGTAAATTTTAGCAAGAACTGGAGACAAACAAAACCGCACAGGAGAAATCTTAGCACCAACTCTATTAACATCACACAGGAAGAAATCTTAGCACCGACTGACTAAATTTTTCTCATCTGAAACTTTTATTTGACATTATCTTTCACCTTTTTCCCAGGAAAGATAATGTCTCATATTATATTTGTCCTTTGGATACCTGTGTTTTTGGAATTATGATTCTATTACACTATTGTCTCTGGCTATGTGATACTTCACTTCCCTTCTTTGTTTTAAACAATTTTCAAGTTCTAGACATTTCAACAAAATCAAATAATTACTTAACAAAAATCAAATTCTTAACACTTTAAAATTTATCTATTGAGGTCTCCTGGAACCTTACAGATAGCAGGAAAAAAATGCACCAGATACTCAATGATAAAAATCCTCACTTGCCCATGTCATAATTATAGGATGCAAAAAAACAGCAGAGGGGTTTGATTTACAGCTTGTTGAAATTAGATGATGACTAACAATAAAAAAGACTAAGTGACTATAGGAGTAGATAAGATAAATTGAATTATACATGAAATTTATGTAGAATAACAATATAGCTTGAATATGTAATATATATCATCATAATGGATAATATAAATTTAAATTACAAATTACCCTAGCATAAATCTTACATAAATTTTATATTTTATAACTTTGGAATATGCTGGAAAATAATTTTTTCTATTTATCTGTTTGTTTTCACATATATGCTTTAGATGGCCTAATCTAAATTGAAAATTTATATATATGTTACCGGCAAAGTATGAAATGCAGGCATTCTATAGA
>AYEL01063984.1:0-61114 GCA_000484575.1 Olivierus martensii
CATTTATATTTTTGTGATTCTTAAGTACCATATTATTATACAATATTGCTCCTCGTGGCATTATTTTCCTTTCAGTCAGGAACAATATGACAAAAAGATTATGTAGGTGATCATTTTAGTTCAGTAGCCTTGGGAATTTTTGATTCAGAATTTTTATTAAAAAATTATTTTTCTAGCCTTAAAAAAAAACTTAGCACCCAATTGTTTGTATAAATCAGAGAATCCCTTAATACTAATAATGTTATGATAAAAATCTGTCTTTTTTTTAATGCACTTAGTAATCATTAGCTGATTATTAAGTGAAAAGGCTATAGGACTATTCTAGACCAAAAATATGAATATCCATACCTATAGTGGAATCAGCTGGACTGTGAAGATTCAATGAGCTATGCCTGGACCCCTCATTAATTATTTTTTAGATAGAAACTCTTAATACAATCTTGGATCTACTAAGTGAAAAGCAAAAAAAGCATTTCCATAAGACCAATCTGACCAATTTTTCTCAGAATAATGACATCGTTTTTAGGAACTAAGTATATCAATCCATTAGCAGAAAGAAATGTGAAAAAATGCTTACTTTTCATCTGAAAAATCTAAAATTGATCATAATTCAACCTAACTAGGAACCGTTAGCCAAATAATTCTAAATAAACCTAATTTTACTTCTAATGAACAAATTTAGAAGTAAACATCTATTTTAATGATTATTTATTTATTACAATTTGGTGCTATCATCTATTAATTATTAAAATATAATAAATTCATCAATATTAAAAATATTAATAAATGTATTAACATATAAAAATATTAATATACATCTATTAATATTAATTAATTATTAAAATAGCAGTTTATTTCTAAATTTGTTCATTAAAATAAAATTAGGATTATTTAAAACTAATTTCAGAGAAAAGTAAACAATAAGCCAAATAAGTAAGATAAATCATTTATTCAAAAATGTTTTTGGCTATCCATGTAGCCTGCCTCAATTTATAATTTCAAATATTTTAAATTTCCCATATAGTGAAATTTTTCAAAACATCTAGAATTAGTCCATCAAGCCTCATCTTTGATTTGTTGGCTAATGCTATCATAGATGAGTGTAATTTATTCAGCATAGGATTTCTGCTATTTAGTGATTTTTACTTAGAAATTGAATTGAATTTTATTAACCAATTATTATTCATACATTGAATATTTATAAATAACCCCTGAATAAACTAAACCCTCTATTGCAGCATTTATATATCTCATTGCATACTATTATAAAGTTGGACAGTACAAACAAGATCTGAAAATTTCGTGGATTTGTAAATTGGTATATGTATAGAGAGTTATACTTTCTTATAGTTTACTATGGCACATTGATATGAAATTGTTGCCAATTCATCCAATGAAATATTTTTCAAGTTGACTGATGTTGGTGAAGATTTCCTTCAAATATCAGTATTTTTAATGTTAATCTTCATTCCTTTAGCATGTTCTAATTATTAAAAGATAAATTTTTTATCATGCTTTTTATTGCATAAATTGTAAAATACTTATTAAAGCTTGCAAGTTTTGGGAGTAACAGAATATATTATTGTATAATAATTTATTTTACTTAGAAAGCATAAAACAAAGTCAGATTTAAATACTGTATATGTATATATAATTTATTTAAGAGTATTCCCTCAATTATATTTATCATATTATAAATTATTCCTAATCAATAAAGGTTGAAAAATACCGAGCTAGAATAAAGATTTTATTCAACATATATTATTTTCTATGGCACGAAAATATTTCAACTGCTTATTATTTAACTAAAAGACAAATTGAAAGATAAATGAAACAGCAAATCACTATGTATATTGACGTACAAAAGTTTAAATTTATGTATATATAATTATGTAAAAAAAATGTTTTGTAAAATGACTATTAATTCAAACGCATTAAATTTCCTATGATTTTCAACCATTGTACTAAGAGAAATTAATTTTATAATTTACAGTAATTTACTTTGTAACTTCACTGGTTATTTGAATAAGATAGTGCATCAATAATTACAATGATTATTAATACAATGAGAATTAATACTAATATATTAAATTTATTCTGGACAACTTAATTAATTAAGAGATGCAGAAATACAAAAATACATACGTTCACTTCGCAACTTCTCTATTTATAACCGAACTGTACAGTAAATCGGAATCGGTACAATATTTCGCAATAGCGCCCTCTTAATTCATTTAATAACGAAAATTTTGAATACGGTATCTTAGTTTTCTAAAAATATATATCAGTCCACAGAGTAATTAATTCACATAATATATGAATTTTTTAGTTATTAATACTATAAAAATCATTGTAATTATTGATGCACTATTAATACAATGAGAATTAATACTAATATATTAAATTTATTCTGGACAACTTAATTAATTAAGAGATGCAGAAATACAAAAATACATACGTTCACTTCGCAACTTCTCTATTTATAACCGAACTGTACAGTAAATCGGAATCGGTACAATATTTCGCAATAGCGCCCTCTTTCATTTAATAACGGAAATTTTGAATACGGTATCTTAGTTTTCTAAAAATATATATTAGTCCACAGAGTAATTAATTCACATAATATATGAATTTTTTAGTTATTAATACTATAAAATTAATGCATCTCTTTTGTAAACTAATTATAGAGTCGGCACATGTTAACAAATAAACCCCGCCCTCTTCTTCTTTGGCAGGCAAAACATTACTTGTTCTAAAATGCGCTTAGTAATGAATCGGGATGATCTTTAATACGACTGCGTTTACCTATGTCAACAAATTAACAAAGGATGACACAAATTAATCAAAAGTAAAAATATTCTTTGCATTTCATAATCAATAAACAAAATAAAAAAAAAGAATGTAGTACTTACTGGTTCAAAAACAAACAATTTAAATAATCTTCACTATTCATTTAATTCTGATATTTTTTTATGTTATATTAAAATACCATAAGAAAAACAAATGTAACCATTAATGCTTTAAAAAATTGAGTTTGTAGGGCTATAGGTTTTAAAGAAAGTATGAAATATAACAAATCATTAAATTCATAATGAAATGATAAACTATCAATGCATATTAATATAAATGCCTATTCGAAACTAATACCCGCATCAGTACTGATCTAAATTCTTTGCAACAGTATTTCTTTAATAAGAGGACATTTGAGGGATACATGGATGAATCACTAAAAAAATAAAATAAATTTTTCTTCTAAATTTATTTTTTAAATGTCCTAGAATTGAATATCGAAATCTATATTGATATTTTAATCTATTATATTTACGAGAAAGACATAATTTAATAATATGGAAATCAGTAATTTTCTTAAAATAATCATAAGACTTTTATTATAGAATAATATATACGATTTTCTTCAAACTTTCTTACCTGTTTGAAAATGTTTTCCATAAATTTGAGAACCCTCACTGCGTTCCCAGGTTTTCTCTTTTTATGGCCTTTATCCATGCTTGACGACGAATTTTATCTTTAGGAAATCAATATATACTTAATTCTGTTTTTACACGATAGTTACGTTTCTGAAAAATGCGTGTAAAAATGTATAGGTTACTGGGAAAATAGAAGATTGATTTCAGATCTAAGAAATCACCAAAAGTATAATATAAAAAATCATGTTAGAATCCTATTATTTGTATGTTCTTGCACTTTTTATATCATAAAGATTGCAACTATATATATAAAAAAGTATTATATAAAATATATTATAATTTGAAAAGAAAAACAACGTACAAGTTTACATTAGCGCCATATGAATGAAAATAGTACCAATCGAAAGATGACGACCAGTAGAGAAAATTTTCCAAAAGGACTGCATTTCTATATAGTGCAGGCTTCGAGAATATGAACGATGAAATTATATTTTTCCACATACAGTGTTATGATACAGTATCTAAACCTGTACGCGCCGCCATTTTTAAAACTTGTTTTGATATCCGAGATATATTAAGTTTTTTGAATGAATCTTTAGCATAACAGAATTGCCGATTCGTATTTTAATCATCAGTCTGTGAGAAGCTAACATTTAATTCTTTAATGATCAAGTTTTTTTTCAAAATCAGTTTTCAAAATGGCGGCGCACACCGGTTTAGATACTGCATGTGGAGAAATACTATAATTTTATCGTTCATTTTCTTGAAGGTAGCACCAGATAGAAGTGCAGTTCTTCTGGAAAGTTTTCTCTAATCTTCGTCATCTTTCGATCGGTACTATTTAGATAACTGAAGTTGAATGGAAGTTTATTGTAATGTCGAATGCTGTTGGAAATAGTATATTTAATAGAACTTAATATAATATTAATTCAATATTCCCACCCATCCCATTGGGTCGTGTATATATAGATAACACAGGAGCTGTTGAAATACACAACGTCCCAACGTAAAAATTGGCTCATAAAGTTGAGAGGACAGTTAAAGATAAATGTTTCCCATAAATATAGACAGTCCGTAGACAAGAAGCACCGGCAAGCTCTAGGCTCTTCACTCTGATAAAAACTCATAAGACACCTTTAGATGTGAGACCAATAGTTGAATAAAGACTGGCCCCAACCTACTATCTGGAGAAGGCTATAGCCACATGGTGCAACAACATTTCAGGAAGCACTGAGAACTCAACATTGGTAACATCTGCAGTTTTAAATAGGCTAAGAAAGTTAAAAGTAAATGGTGATGACATTTTCACCACATACGATTTTGAAGCTCTCTACCCGTCACTTTGAATAGAGCTGGTTTGTTTACTCTTTTACAGATTCTTGCTTGAACACGTCCCTCATGATCAAAGTAATCCTCAATTTCTATGTGAAATAGTGCACACGATCTGCCATAACTCTCATTTCACATTCAGAGGCAAGACCTACAAACAGGTATTAGGGGTGCCCATAGGCAGTCCTATAGCGGGCACTCTTGTGGAGATTCTCCTTAGAGATGTTGAGAACCAAAAGCTCCCAAGATTCCAGCCTTTTATCAAGTTTTATGTTAGATATGTCGACGATTTACTGGTAGTTTGGAATAACGATAACAAAATTGACGAGTTAACTGAAGATCTCTCACTGATGCAGTTTGGCCTTAAGCTAAAAAAAGATCAAGTAAGTAAATCACGATTACATTATTTAGACCTCTCTTTGCAGATAGACGCTGGGAACATCGTCACGAAAGTATACAGGAAGGCAACCTATCAACCAGTTCTCATTCCAAACTGGTCGAAAGATCCTGCCAGCTATAAAAAGGCAGCCTTCCGAAGCCTCTATAGAAGAGCCTTAACATACTGTACCAAAAATGAAGAGCTCAGAAGAGAGCTTGCTTACATATGATGTATTGGGGCACAGCATGGATATTCCAATCCTTTCCTCTCACAAATACTGAACCAGGTGAAGAAGAAAATCTCTAGTAACATAGGTAGATCGGAAAACCCTGGCAGTGCTGAATAACAATTTTTACTGGTACCGTACCACCTTAGACTTGAATGTGATAAGAAAAATAGCGAAGAGTGAAAACAAACGTATAGCTACAAAAAGGGCCCCAACAGTCTTCAAAATTCTCTGCAATGAAAAAGACAGACTGAAAGAGTCGGAACGCACAGCTGTGTACAAGATTCCCTTCAAGGACGTACAACTACAACGTGAAGTTGCGTACATAGGAGTAACCTCCAGAACTGCACATGGGAGGATTGAAGAACACAAAAAAGACATCAGACAAGCTAAAACATCCACCTCTCTAGCACAGGAAGCCTTCACTAAGGACATAGAGATTCTATGGGACAAAACGAAAATAATTAAAACTGTTCCTCCACACACGCAGCCAACTATCACAGAATCCTTAGAAATACTTCGTAGAAAGGATAGAGAAAATTTAGTAAACGACAGAATGCATGGGAACCGCCACAAGATTGGAGGTTTGCCTTGACTAATGTCCAAAGACCACCAGTGAATTATCAGTTCTGATGAATGATAGTACTCCCTTAGGTTGGTAAGATGTTATAAAACTGGTAGACTTAACGTCACCTAACACAATCTACCTTCAATGTCAATTAATTTATTTTATTTTATTTTACTCCACTCTAATTAATTTATTTGAATTTTTATTGTATGTATCTGTAATTTTATGTCTCTTTATTTCCGTTAATGTTAATATGCAGCCCTATTTTAAATTGTACTAGTTCGAATGTTTCTTTAAACGAGTCTATTATAAGAATTAAAGGTTTCCATAGCAACCAGCATTCCTTCGATTCCGTTGTTTATTAGAACTCCACCTGATGATGGTTGTAGATTGAAATCGTTTGCAGAATTTTATCAAATAAATATTTTATTTTACTGCAGACAGTGCTAGTTTTTGTTTACTCTTAAGTATTTAAGTTAAGCAGTTGTTTTAGATAGTTAAAAATATTAATTTACATACTACAATGGACTCATGTTTTTATGAACTGCACATTTTTATGAACTATTTAGTTTGTCGCAAAACATCCTTAATGTTAATTAATGCCATTCCAACTTACAAACTTTCAATTTTATGAACTTTTTTGGGGTTCCGTATGAGTTTGTAAATTCGAGAGTCCACTGTATTACTGTAATCTCAGACAAATATCCAACATTTGAAGTTTATATATTTCCTAAATAAAACTTATTATGTATCAATATTAAGTTATATTTGTATAATTTGATATACAGAGTGTGGCAAAAAATTAAGTCTTTTTTTATTTAGTAATTTTTATTGTACAAAAATTTATTACGGTAGTTAAAGGAAAGAAAAATAATTTAATAAAAATAAATTTAATAGTTTTATGAGATATAATTTTTGTACATATAAAATATGTACAAAAATTATATCATATAAAACTATAAAAAAAATACAAATAAAAAAAAGCATTACTTTTGCTGCACCCTGTATATATCAAGCTTAAATTGCAGTTATATAGTATATAATTATATATTGGGTTGTTTGGATAGTAATTTCGTTTTTTTCATGAAAATGAACGACAATTTTTTTATAGTATATAAATATTTGTTTTGATCCAACATATGTTGCAATCTTTCTGGTAGTAACATGATTCCATGCTCATAGAATTTCTGATCTTTTCTTGCAAAAAACTGAACCAAGTGATTTTTGGACCAAGTGTTTTGCCATCTAAAGAATTCTGTAAAGACCAGAATAAGTATAGACTTCAGAGACTGAGTTTCTGACTTAGTCATCAGACTTGTATGAAGTTTGGCATTGTCATGGTGAAACACTATCTTTTCTGTTAATCAATTCTGGCCTCTTCTGTTTGATGGAATCACTCATTTTGTCCAATTGGTAGCAGTACACTTCCAAATTACTGGTGGAATTGTTTGGATGAAGCTCAAAAAAAAAAAATTCCCTTGAAATTCCACCAAACAAAGAGCATCATTTTTTTGATGAATATGGGGTCTCTGAGTGCTTTGAACCAGTTCATTTCTTCTGCTCCATGATTGCCTGCATTCAACTTTGTTGTAAACAATCCATTTTTCATCAACAGTTATGATTCACTTCAGAAAGAGATCATTTTCTTCACGTTTGAACAGCAAATCACAGACATCAATGCGATGGAGCAAATCTTTCTTTGAGAACATGTGGAACCCAAATATCAACGTTTCAGCTGGTTGTGAACGATTGAATTCAATAAATTGTCTTGTAGTAATTTCTCACATTCTTGTCCAGCAGTTTGCTTTAACCAATACCTTTATTTTGTCATCATCACCTTCAACTAACCGTCCAGCATGTGGTTCATCTTTAACATCAAAATTGTCAGAATAAAATTTTGCAAACCATGGCAGGCATTCTGGCAGTGACATTTTTTGGCAGTGGCATTCTGTTAACACATCTTCTCCCTACACTTCACCTAACTTTTTCTTTCTTGAACAGCATTCTTATGTTTTCGGTAATAAAAAAGTAAAACATGCGAAAATCTCCATTTTATTTTCCATTTTTTGGTGTCCTATCAAAAAAAAAAAACTGCACAGAATGAAAAAGAATTTTTTTATAAAATATACCTTGAAATGTCAGCTGTTGAAATTTATAATGGCAATATGGCTTAGAATTAAATTGGTGGGAAAAATTCAACTAATGCCACTGGTGGGAAAAAACAAATTTACTTTCCGAACAATCCAATATATGAAAGATTTAAAACAGTTGTTGATGTACAGGTTTAATTTAACTGATTTCTCTTAGCAGTTTTTTTTCTTATATCAAAGTCATGCTGGAGAAATCAGCTTAGTAAACAAAGAGAAATAAACCCTTTAGTTTCTCTTCCCTATCTGGATAGCTGCTTCTACTTTTGCTTCTTCTATAAAAAGAACTTTTTTTATAATCTTCACCTCATTCTATTTTATTTCTAGCAAAATTTTATAAAACAGGATTAATGCTCTGTTTTGGTTGCCTATTTCCATGTCAAGTCTGTTTCTTGTCTTGAATTTACAGTCAATCCAATCCAATCGTAGCCATTCAATCGTGTCCGATTCTTGGCTATTCTATGGGTCATGTCCCTCCAAGTTTTCCTGTCCCTGACCAATTCCCACAGTTCCTCGATGTTCTTGCCCGTGTTCTTCTTGATTGTATCCAGCCAACGGGTTTTCGGTCTTCCTCTAGGTCTTGTTCCGCTCATCCTCCCCAGCATCACATCCTTCTCTAGTGAGTTTGCCCACATCACATGACTGAAAAAAGTCAGCTTCTGCCTGATGATCTTACCTTCTAGGGAAAAATTGGGATTGAGAATTTACAGTAAGCTTCTAGTTTTTCCTGTGTTGTCATTTATAGACAGTATAATATAGATTACTGGAACTTTGGGAGCCACTTAACTTTATCATGAAGTGTTGCATAGATAGTTTGTCTTCTATTCAGAATTGTTATTCCTAATTTCTTTTTTTTTTTATAACATCTCTGTCATAGATGTAAACACATCTATATACAAAGGTGTGATCAATATATAACTCAACAGTGATTATGCTGCAGTTGTGGTGAGGTTTTGAGGCTAATACTTGTAGCTGGCAGTTGTGTTAAGCCTTATGACTCAGTCTGCAAAAAATCTTGGTGCTGTGTGCATCCATATCTGTTTTTCAAAGAATTTTGTTAAGAAAGATTTTTGTGGGGGCTTTTGCAAACATGGTAGAAATGCTGAATTTACGGTATTGATGTAGGAAAAGACTATTTTGTAGGCAATGGACCTCAAAATGTAATTTTTTAATAATAAAGATGTATTTAAAGCCAGTCCGGTTATATATATTGATCACAGCTCGTACAAGCTATAAAAATTTGTATATGCATAAATTTAGTTTATTCTCCGTTTGATGTTTAGAACATAAAATTTACAGTCCAGCAAATAATATATATATATGTATATATATCATATAGGAATTTGTTCTCTCTGAAATTATTAGAGGTCAGCTAGAAACAGTGGTACATGAAAAGTTGCTGGTTTTTAATGTGTTAAATTTACTTTCCTGTGTCTGATTACTAATAATAAAAATTTTTGTTACTAGTAGTAGTCTCATCTACCTTAGCTAGGCGCGGCTTTCGTGTACGGAAATTACACATACCAAGATTTGATTTTTATTTTAAATTTTTTATAACATCAAAAAATTACTTTTCATTTTAAACAACAAATTCAAAATGCAGACAAAACAAATTTCCTTTTGAAATTATACGTATAATTAGAGAAATTCCTCAGAAAATTCTTTTCTAATTGAAATCAAAAACAACATGGAGGTGAATAATATATTTCGAATTAACGAGGGTTTATTGTAACTATCAATTATACAATTTTTTGGTAAAAGGGTATTTAGATGCTAAGAAAACAATGACTAATTGAAACTGCGACCAGTTTCTTTGTATAAATTAAAATATTAGAGATTGAAGATTAAAAGGGGAAATGATATTCTTTTAAATTTATGAGAAAAGTTAAGAAATTCCGCAATATCTAAGTTAAGTTTCGCTTCGGCATTGGACCCGAAACTGGAACACCCGAGTTCGAGTCTCATGTTCAGTGCCGGCGTTGATATATGAGGCACCTTTGTGCAGAAACTGATTTGGCGCTCCTGCAATATATTATTTAGTTTTCGAAACTACATTATTATTTTACAGTCCGATTTTTGTATTGTCGGCCGGATAGCCGAGTGGTAAAGCTGTAGCTTATTATCCTGGAGGTCCGGGTTCAAATCCGAGTCCCATATCTCCAGTTTTTCAGGAAGGGTCGGGTCCGGCGTTGAACCGCATCCTTCAACCATCCAGTTGCCCCCATCATGGGTGTTGACCAGCCTGTGATGGGCTCTACGAATGACCGCCGCTAGATACAGTATATCCCTCGTGCGATATGGTGTCTTAACCAACTTAACCTAATCTAACCGGCGGCCGGATGGCTGAGTGGTAACGCGTTGGCATGCCACGCAGGAGGACCCGCGTTCGCGTCCCAGGTCTGATCCCGGATTTTTTCGGGTTACTGGGCCCGGCCCGGTGATCCCTGTCCTTCACCATCCGGCCCCCCTCCACGGGTGTGGGTTCAGCCCGTGGTTGGGACTGGCCCGCCTCCTTAATAATCTCCGTGATTGGAAAGGGGGCGTAAAATATGCAAAAAAACCTAACTTAACCGATTTTTGAATTAAATATTTATATATCTATTAACGCAGCAGGACATTGAATCAAAAATAATAATATATCCTGAAAACTAAAAGAAAAGGGTGAATAAATGAAAGCATTCACAGCTCTTATTCATTAAAAAAGTAAAATATTATAAGAAAAAATATAATAATTTCGAAAAAGTTGTTTTTAATGATACTTTTCCAACTTTTGCATTGGCAAAGTTTTCAATAATATTAGTCATGTGTAGCTTATCAATTCTTCGTTTTTTATTGCAATTAATGATAAATTCGAAAACCGTTAAAGCAAGTTCAAGTGTAAAGCAATGGTACACTGCTGTCACGTTTTTAATTTTGGAAATTAAAAATTTGTTTCTATAACCTAATATAAAATATTAATTACTTTAAAAATATTAATAATTTTTTCATCATGGTTATTTTCCAGTCAGTATTGGCGCACCCTATAGTTTAGCGCATTTGTGCAGTGCATAACCTGCACAGCCACTTTCACCGGCCCTGCTCGGGTCCCTTGAAAATATTAATCATGGGGTCCGGACCTGGCCCGTCGAATCCCCGTCCTCCACAATCCGGCTGACCCCTCCGCAGGGGTGGGCAGACCCCGTCCTCCACAATCCGGCTGACCCCTCCGCAGGGGTGGGCAGCCTGTGAAATCTAAATCCATATAAAAGTCATAGGAATAGGTCCTTGTTTCGCCTCGCCTCTTACTGAGTAGTGCTTGTTTCGCCCCGCCACTTAGTATACTCCCTGAATGGAAAGTGGCGTCACCACATAGTATTCTACCAGAAAGGAATGTGGCGTCATTTGTTGACAAAAAAAATCAACCGTTATCAATCCGCCACTTAGTACTCTTACTGAGTGGAAAGTGGCGTCATCTATCGACAAATACATAGTATTCTACCTGAATGGAGTGTGGCGTCATCTGTTGACAAAGTTAGTATTCTCCCTGAATGGAAAGTGGCGTCATCTGTTAACAAAAATAGTATTCTACTAGAATGGAGTGGCGTCATCTGTTGGCCAAAAATAAAAATAGCTATTTACCGCTAATCCCTGAATGGAAAGTGGCGTCATCTATTGACAAAAAATATAGGGAGGAATCATTTTTTGATATAAACTAAATTTTACGAAAAATAAAGTTTAATGAATTTATATTCAGTTTTATGACTTCCGTCAAAAAACTAATTTAATTTAATTTTTGAACATTTATATTTTAAAAATACAACTGAAATTTGCGTAAAAAACATACGTCTACCGAAAAATAGAAGGCCATTTTTTTGTCAACAGATGACGCCACACTTCATTCAGGTAGAATACTATGTGGCGGGCGAAACAAGCTCTTCCACAGACTGCCCACCCCTGCGGAGACGTCAGCCGGATTGTGGAGGACGGGGATCGACGGGCCAGGCCCGGACCCCATGATAAATATTTTCAAGGGGTGGGACCCGGGATTCGAACCAGGCTCCTCCAGAGTGGAAAGCCGATCATTAGAAGGCCATTGCCAATAGATAGAAATTTTCTATAAAACAAAAATAATAAAAAGAAAATTAATAGTGAATTTGTTGTTTTCGATTTCTTAATATTACAGTGGCGCCTCGCAATTCGTCACTAATCAGTCGCCGATCCGACCATTAGAAGGCCATTGCCAATAGATAGAAATTTTCTTTAAAACAAAAATAATAAAAAGAAAATTAATAGTGAATTTGATGTTTTCGATTTCTTAATATTACAGTGGCGCCTCGCAATTCGTCACTAATCAGTCGCCGAAGTAATGTCGAATTGAGAAACTGTCGTATTGCGGGACAACATTTCCCATATAAGACTATGTAAAATAGATTAATTTTGTCGACTTGCGGGACAATATTTCCCATATAAGATTATGTAAAATAGATTAATTCGTTGTTGGACCCCCATCTCACTCCCCTAACTAGTGAGTGAGAGAGATACAATATATTATTTAACTGTCGAATTGCAGGCATTTCCCATATAAGAAGACTATGTAAAATAGATTAATTCGTTATCGGTCCTCATCTCACTCTCCTAACGGATGAGGGGAGAGGGATACACTATATTATATCCCACTCCCCTAATGAGTGAGATGAAAGAGATACACTATATTATTTACTCCACTACCCTAACAGGTGAGGTGAGAGAGATACACTATATCATTTACTTTATTATATATGTTTTATTATTATTATTATTTTTTTATATATATATTTTACGTCCCCTTTCCAATCAGGGAGATTACTAAGGGGACGGGGTCAGTTTCAACCACGGGCTGCACCCACACCCGTGGAGGGGGGCCGGATGGTGAAGGACGGGGATCACCGGGCCGGGCCCAGCACCCCGAAAAAATCCGGGACCAGACCCGGGACGCGAACCCGGGTCCTCCAGCGTGGTACGCCAACGCGTTACCACTCGGCCATCCGGCCGCCTGTGTTTTATTATTGTATAACACACTAAATTACAAAATATTCTATTTTATACACAACACACAATTTATTAGCCCTTTGATGTTGGAATGAAGTCTTCCAGCAGTCACCCTAGCACCCATAATCTTCCTTCTCTGTTGCAAAACGTGGCCACAGTTGTTCTAAGAACGTCATACTCGAGTTATATTTTAATTGTTCTACCTTTCTGCACTTTACTACATTTTTTTTCTTCGTCTCTTTGTTCAATTCAGTGTTCTTCTTTTCGGAATTGTTCCTCTGATTAGTTCTCTTTGAATCCATCTTTACATTTCACTCAAAAAAATAATAATAATTACAAGTTTTTCATTTCCTGAAAGATGTAGAATTGAAAATTAACAGAAACAATACGGGCAAACAACAAAGTAGTCCAAAAAGAACTGACAAATAGCAAATGACATCATACAATTCCATGCACGCGTATGCGCAAACCCGCGAAACTCAAATGTCGAATTGCGAGACCGACGAATTGCGGGACGTCGAATTGCGAAGCACCACTGTACTGTATTGCTTTTTTTTCTAGTGTGCATTAAATATAGAATAATTAAATAAATAATGAAAATTTTTCGTTGCTCATAATCGGCAATATTTTAAAATAGATATCCCTCCTATAACACTATAGATAGGTTCTTGAAAAACAGCGTGTTGTGTGAAACCGTGTTATATGAGACCCAGAGAAATACAAAGAGGAGAGTTACTTTCCAAAACTAATTCAAAACAAATAACTTTCTTTAGTTCCATGTAAGAAACTTAATGTTTATTAAGAATATTAATAACACGAAACATAGAAAAATATATATACGTAACCCCTTAAAAACAATATACGTAAAACAAATGGAAAGAAAAAGTATACAGCCTATATATTATAACATTCATATGATAATTATATCTTCCTTACCACTTTTGCTAAAAGGAGAACGTTTTTTTCTTTAATAATAGCAACTTCACTTTCTGAACTTTTTTATGCATTTAAAGTTGGTGTATCTTCTGCTCTCTTTACAACATTTGTAATCTAACCCGCTATAACCCGTTAAAAAACAATCGTTCCTTAACACATACGTAAAAAAAATTTATGAATAAAAAAGTTTTTCTGCTCTTTCACATTCCTCTGTCGAAGAATAAAAACTTATTTTTTATCCAAAAACTGAACGTTCGGAACACAAAATACTCAATGGTCGACAATTATCACAATTTCAAATCGAAATCGATGAGACTGTATATCGTCCGTCTCACAGCCAACTAACGAAATTGCATTCATGACAGACTAAATTTAGCAAAGTATTTCTCATTGATTGCATTTCTAAATGTGTTAAGTAAAAACGGTGTTGTATAAGTACCGTGTTATTTGAGGGTTTCCGGAATTTTTAAATCGTGTTGGAGCGATACCGTGTTGTAAGAAGTCGTGTTATAGGAGGGATACCTGTACTGTTTAGATTCAGTTACAGAAGTTCTGTATTCATATAATGACGTTGCTTTATCTAAATATTAAACATTACTTACAAAAGAATGTCTAAATTTAATGTTTTCATATAGATTAGAGATTAAAATTATTATTTTTTATATTCAGTTATAATATTTTTCATTAATGTGTCAAAGAGATAAAATTATCTTTTTTTAAACATAATTTTCAAATTGTGTCTAAATAGATTTGATATGTATTCGTGTGTATTATATATTTCCCAAAGGAAGGGCGGTAATCAACGATGGCGGCAATTAACAGACCGCATCGGGCGGCTCAAACTGTAGCTATGCTGCTTGATAAATATATCTCGGATAGCGAGGAATGATTTGCTGAAATTTGAATGCAATAAATTATAATAATATCATTTATATCTATTTATAGATATAAATAGTATGTATATAAATATACTATCAATATTTATAGAGAATGAAATACTATTTATATCTATAAATAGTATTTCATTATCGATTTGTTTAAGATTTAAGCAATAAATAAATCATCAGTTTTAAATTAAACGGTGTATGTAATTTAATGATACCTACAGTATATGTATGTACTAACTGATGGTACTAAAAAAGGTTTTTAAAGGATTTCCTAATGACATAGAAAACTGAAATTTTGGGTAAATATGGATGTGTCATCGATATAAATGCAAAGAATTAAAAAAACAAAAATTTTCATTCCGCAAAAATAAATTCTGATTGAAGTTCATTCTTCAACAGAAAATAGAAGGCATGGGCACGGTCTGTCGAATTTTGTTCTTTTTTGATGACCGAACTCACTTCCTTAGAAGCCGATGATTAATCCGTGTTCCAGACTGTTTAGCATACTTTGATAGAATTGAGCGATTGTCTTTTGATAGCATATGTCTGAAGAATGAAATATCATCTAAGTGCGGGCGATAAGGCGGGCACTGGAATGCCCTGCGACCGGATATCTGATAGAATGAAACGCTATAGAATATTCAATAGAAAAAAATAGAAACAACTAGGGCCCGTCGGCCGGATTGGCCGCGTGGAAACGCTTCGGCTTTCCACTCTGAAGGACCCGGGTTCGAATCTCGGATCCCACCCCCTTGAAAATTTATCATGGGGTCCGGGCCCGCACCGTCGATCCCCGTCCTCCACAATCCGGCTGACCCCTCCGCAGGGATGGGCAGCCTGTAAAAGGGCTTGTTTCGCCCCGCCACTTAGTACTCTTACTGAGTGGAAAGTGGCGTCATCTGGTGACAAAAAAAAACAACTAGGGCCTATAGTTTAACACTGAAAACAACGCCGATTTTGCATATCCGTGTTTTTTATTATTAAAACTTTATACTGTATAAGCTGTGAAGAGGTTATCTCTGATCTATCCTGTTTTATTATTTTATTATGCTCTTTTATTAATTTTCGTTATTTTCATTATTATCTAACGTATTATATTTTAGTTTAAGAGTTGACTTACTTCCCCTTTCTCCATCTTAATATTTCGCAATCACGTGTTACGGAAGGGCATCCGTCTTCCAGACGAACTTTCTCGGCTAATGATGACATCATCTAATCTAAATAAGTTTTACCTCTGATCCGATGTGAGAAAATAAGAATGATCTCGTATTGAGGTTTTGTTCGGTGCATAATTAATTTGTAAAGAGGATGACATGAATTTATTACTCTGTAAGCTAATAAATTTAATATTGCTACCTGAACTTATGCAAATGAGCAAAGTACAAGATTGTAAGTCACTCGGTATAAAAACGGAAGCAACCTACGACACAGCAAGGTGTTAGTTCTAAAGTGAAATTGGCTGAGTGACATTCGAATTCTTGTAAAGATCTACGATTGCTCGAAGTTTTGTATCGGTAGTGTAGATCTTAGAAGTTAAGTAGTATTTAAGGTTTATTTCTTATGAATAATCGGATTTTTGGATATTTGAATTGGATTAAATAAGTTTCGTTGTTTATTTGATTGTGGCTTTATTCTTGTTTTAATAAAGCTTTAATTAACACTTTTGTAAGTGTTTTGAGTCTAATAAATGGTTTTATTAACACTTTTGTAAGTGTTTTGAGTCTAATAAATTTATATTTTGGTTATTTAACTTGTTTTGAGAATTTATTCAATTTATTAGCATAAGTTTCCTACATCGTTTTTTGTCGGTTTAGATCTAACAGTTGTTTGTTACTTACAATTGTAAGTTTCCAGTTTTGTTTTGCCGGTTAAACGTTAGTAGTAGTTGTTAGATTGTTTTTGATTTAATTATATTTACTTTAGAAAGAAGTAAAAGACCTGAGCTCAGGCCGAACTCTGGAATTTGCAGAGTCGTTGACCATTAGGTTTAGTTATAATTATTATTACTGGTATTCGTTAAAATTCGCGACTTTGCAAAGCTACTACTAATAGTTTGCCCTGAATCGTAAAATTTTAATAAACAAAGGAAAGAATAGCGATGAAGTATTTTGAAATTTCACAAATTGTTTTAAGATCTTATTTTTTTATTGTCGCTCTCGTACAATGCGTAAATTACCCTATTAGACTCTGTAATTGATTTTACTGTTAAATGAAGAATCATCCCAGAGTCTTCCCAGCAGTACCAGCTCCGACCGAAAATTTTTGTTGCGCCACCTCAAGTCGCACCGTTGCAGTGTTGGTCATTGTGCGACTCCGCAACGGTGCGACTTAAGAGGCGCAACTGTGAGTAGAACTCATCGGTTCACCGTTTATGTGTAAAAAAATAATTCTAACTAATAATAATAATTATTATTATTATAAAACACATAATATAATAATTATTATTATTATTATAAAACACATAATGCTCCAGCGCCTTTTGCCGCCCCTTAAATATCAGCCGCTTCGATCGTAGGTTGAGCCGGCCCTGCTTTCCAAATTACTCAAGTTCCTACTGGACTCCATTGGAAAAATGGGGATCGATGATTATTATAACATTTGATATTTAAAATTTCTATTTTTATCGTACATATAATTTTTAACAATTATAGTTATTGATGTTAATTATACTAGAACCTATGCCCGGCCCGGTGATCCCCGTCCTTCACCATCCGGTCCCCCTCTACGGGTGTGGGTGCAGCCCGTGGTTGGAACTGGCCCCGCCCCTTTAGTAATCTCCCTGATTGGAAAGGGGGCGTAAAATATGAAAAAAAAAAAATTATACTAGAGCCAGATTCATAAAAGGCTACAAAGACTATAGCCCTTCTAATCAAATTATTAAAATATTTTACTATATATATAGATTTTTAATGTAGAGTGAAATTACTAGATTGATCTAATAATTTATATAAAAATAGAAACAGAAGCACTGATATAGTACAGTGCTTGTTTCTATAAAATATGCTTTTAATGATATTTTTGCGCTAAAGTTTTTTTTATAGATCTGTGTGAAAATTATATTGATAAAGTAATTTATTTTCAATTTCGAATAGATCGTTTTATTAAATTCGTAAATGAAATCTGCATCTTTATATGCAATAAAATAAAACATCTGCTACAAAAATATTATGTCTGAAAAACAAACTTATTGAAATTTAAATAATTTTTTAAATGATTGAAAAATTATTTATTATACAAGGTAGTATCTCTACATTTAAAGCTTTGTATAAATTTGGATAGAGAAAAGTTGTTCAGATTTAATTATTCGTTAAATAATTATACATTATGCGTCCCCTAAGTAATCTCACTGATTGGAAAGAAGCGTAAAAAATGCAAAGCAAAAAATTCTACATTATGAATATTATTCCTTTTAAAATATTCATAGATATAAAAAAATCATTTTAAAAAATGGCGAAATACTTCTCTATCATCAGCAGTATTGATAAAAGAAAAATTTTAATTAACAAATTAAGAAAAATTGCTCTATAATACTAATTATTTCATTTTAATAGGCGTACTTTACGAATGGTGATTATTGTTTCAAAAGTTTGCAACAAATCCTCTAAATTTGAGTAAATATTATTTATAACTATGAAATTTTGTTATTGTATTACTGAGTGTAAAGAAATTAACAATCTATGAATCGAAACATTTGAATCATTACCAATAAAAATGATCTCGAACTATGTTAATATATATATTATATATGATATAAAAATCATTTTTAAAAATGGCGAAATACTTCTCTATCATCAGCAGTATTGATAACAGAAAAATTTTAATTAACAAATTAAGAAAAATTGTTCTATAATACTAATTATTTCATTTTAATAGGCGTACTTTACGAATGGTGATTATTGTTTTATTTTTTAAAATAAAAAAAGTCAGAAAGAGACGGGCTTCGAAGCCGCAACCTTGAGATTACGGGATTGGCACGAACACACTATGCTACGAGCGTAGCGTTAGAAGCGCTCGTTTTCTCTTTCTTATTTCTTAAGCTCACTGAACCTAAATTTTAAATGCTAATATTTTTATTTATAAGGCGTATTGGCACAAACGCTCAGACACATATTCGATATTTTTTGTTCTAGATTACATCAGTTCAGTTTCATCAAAATCGGTGTCCTCTCCTTGTGAGTCCAATGATGTGCCAGTTGATCTTTGCTTTGTTCTCCAGTTCCTGTAGGCAGTCTTCTGTCAAAAGAGATTGTCCATTATACATAGCCAGGTCAGTAATTGAAGGCAGCCAGTCCCTACCCAGATATTCTTAGCACCCCCTGCACCTTCCATACTCTAGTTATTGCTGTGACAAGGACTTCCTATGCTGCTGGTGACTGAGGGCTGTTTTCTTGTGCTGTGCATCATGGAAACAATCTGAAAGGTTGTAGACCATTACCTCCCCACACTGGTCTAATGTGGGTTGGAGAGAGAAAGCGGAGATATTTAATCATTACACTACACTGAATTTATTTCTATTATTTATTATTATTAATTTTATATCCATTAGATATTATTATTATTAATTTAATACTCACTAGATCTTATTATTATTAATTTGAATTGGGGATTGCCTGTATTTAAAGAAGAATAGGGAACCATCATAATAATAAGATCCATTCCAAATAATTACAAACACAACTGTTTTATCATTTCAAGAAGACAAAAGTAATTTTTTATAAAACTGGCTTTTATTACATATAATTTTTATCATCATCTTAAAAATTCAATAATTTACATTATCTAGTTTAATAATAATAATTGAGTGACGTAATTACTAATAACCTTGTTAATAACTGATTGTAAATATTGGTTGGATTTGCCTGCGGAAAAACGCTAACGAATACAAAACGTCATTAAATTATGCATGAGCTAACATCATCTGTCGCGTGATGCAATACTTTTTTAAAAAATCGTTATAAAATGCGTAGTTACGCGACACTAATGTTGAAACTTTGATCGTTACAGCAGTAATGATAGATCAAAAATTATAAATAAAAGTCCCTAGAGCCGGGTTCGATTCTCTGAACGTATCCGTTGAAAATTTATTTCATTGGATCCGGGCCCGATTCGTTGATTCCCATCCCCTACAATCTGGCTGATATCTTCACAGGGGTGAGCAGTCTGTGGCAGGCCCATCATCATTGTGCCTGTCATTTAGTAATCACCCAAAGACGTCTTTGTAATCACCATTGATTGAAAAGTAACCTTTTTTTTGTGGAAAAAAACTCATTGTAAAGTTCATTTAATTAGCATTATTTGTCGGCCGGATTGGCCGCGTGGAAACGCTTCGGCTTTTCATTCTGGAGGACCCGGGTTCGAAAATATTTATCATGGGGTCCGGGCCCGGCCCGTCGATCACCGTCCTTCACAATCTGGCTGCCAACCCCTGCTTCCGCAGGGGTTGGCAGCCAGATTGGGAGCCTGTGGAAGGGCTTGTTTCGCCCCGGCACTTAATACTCTTACTGAGTGGTAAGGGCGTCATCTGTTGACGAAACAAAAATTGGCATTATTTATGAATACACTATTGTAAATTTCCTATATAAAGTTTTAGAAAATCATAAAAGGAATTAATCACCTGAAGTTGCAATATAAATAGAAATACACTCGTTAAAAGTGTATTGTATTTTAAAATGATGTATAATTTTTTATTAATATTTTCAAATTTTATAAATATTACAAATACAAAGTCCAATGTATTTTTCATATAGAAAAAAGTTATTTAACGTTATTTTAAAAAGTTTTATTTTTAAATATGGCAACCTCAGTCCATTTACAAATGTAGTTTGTGTATTCTGTGTCTGTGCTTTGCCTTCCAACGTTGCCTCTGTGTTATAATGTTAACACGTTTTTGACATACTTGATGTATAACACAAAGTAATTCTGTTTTAAAACTCTGAATTTTTTTACAGCTATAATGGCGAAAAAAGAAATTTCCAGTTTCCAAAAGAAGGTTAATCAGATAAAAGAAATTTCAGGAACTAGACTGTCCTTACAAAATATGCAACTTATTATTTCCACTGGAGTGCAGAGTTTAGATTATTTTCTTGGTAAATTAATTTGTTTCATATAGAAGTCAATCTAAATTTACTTAACGTTAATTACTAATTAGACTTCACATTTTAATTGTTGTTTATATTTAGATTTTCCTCTAGAATACGTATTCTGGAGTTATATACAGTGAATCAAAGTGAAACTCGTACACTACTGCATACAATGTAAAATGAAGGAAAAAAAAATTAGAAAAGATTGACTTTCTAGAATAAGTTTATTTTATTTTGTAGGTCTTTAACTACATATTACAATAAATTAATATTTGAATCGTTTGAACTGTACGAAAACAT
This sequence comes from Olivierus martensii, assembly GCA_000484575.1. Lineage (NCBI taxonomy): Eukaryota > Metazoa > Arthropoda > Arachnida > Scorpiones > Buthidae > Olivierus > Olivierus martensii. Next base: position 21,288 of record AYEL01063984.1, read on the forward strand.
AACAAAATTCTCCAGTAAAGTATGCAAATAACGTCAAAATGAAACTCATACGGCGCATTTGTTCATGAGCTAGTGCAATTGTTTATCAAACCTTTTTTTGCATTCAATACATTTTCCATTATATTTCAAGTAGTTTTATAATTTAGACTTTTTTTATTCATTATGGGTCGTCAACGTGGACAAATATCTAAAGTGGAAAGAGAATTGATAATTTATCATCATAAACAAGGGAAATGTGTGCGAAACATAAAAAAACATTGGTTGGTCGTTCAAGAAATTATGATTTTGTTCATATATATTCAAGGTTATGCAGAACTTGTGCAGAACGGAGTATCTGCGATAATACCATTTTCCGAAAACATTGTGAGTAGTAAGGAGAAATCAATAAATTACTAGGTTAAAAATATAAATTAAAAATATAATTCTATTTGAACAAGAAACGAAAAAAAAAAAGGAAATTGGTTTTCACGCCACCTAACAGTTATCAACAGCAAACTGTGACGTCAGATGGAGTGCGATGTCAAAAGAACATCAGAAGATGGCGGATATGAAGAATCGTTACCCGCTACACGAAAGCGTATTTGCTGGTGACGTTCGTCGTGTAGCTTCCCTCCTCAGAACTCACGATGTGGCACAGAAAGACATGAACGGTAAGTTTTACTATAGAATGTTATTTGTCTGTAATTGAACGTAATACAGCAATTATGATATACAGTTATAGTATTTTGTTTTGGTTGAGGATAATGTTAATTATCAAATCGTTCATATTTTATCTGAGCTTATAACATCTACAATATATTTATGATGAATTGTTAACAGCCGAAAAGTATCAGTTCATTAAATTCATCGGTATTCTTAATTTAAAGAATATAGCCGTATCCTACTTTTTGATATCGATATTTATTAAAAGTTATTCGTATTATTATTTATAAGACTAATCCATCAATCTATTTATAAATAGCTAAGTCTGTATCTGCATAAAATACTGGGTAATAATTTACTTGAATGCTGAACTGCCTTTAAAAATTCGTGTTACTATAAACTAATAATTTACAATAATAAGCTAAAGTTTGTATTAATGATAGATTATTTAGAAGATGAATTGAGCCGCATGATAATTGATAAATTTATGGATGTTAATAGGTCTCTCAAAAAATATTTTCTATTAAATTTACTATATTTCAAAACACACCTAAATTTAATTGTGTTTATTGCCCAGTTTATAGTAAATAAACAAACTGAATTTAACAATGTGCTAAAAAATGATATGGCAAGCAATAGAATGCAAAATTTTGAAATTTGAAAAAATGATTAAGTTCTCTTAGCTCATTGATCATTAATTTTTTTTAGCTTCATAGGAAATCATTTTGGGAATTTCTTAATAATCAAAGGTAATAACTACAATACATTGGGAGCGCACTGTGCATTTATAAAATTCCAAGGATTAAATGGTTGACTTGTTCACTATGAATATCCAAATGGAATTAAACTGCATGTGTATCATAACAATACTGTCCCATAGATAAATTGGAAAAATTGTAGAAGAAATTTATTTGAAGGATTTTCTGGAAGAATGGTTTGTGGAGAGCTAAAATTTTTCATTTCACGAGTAGTTAGTTGTCAATTTTATATAGGCTCAAGTTAAAATAAATCAAACAAATTTTTAATTAAAATAACTGTGTATTTATTTTTAGTAAATAATCACTATAATAAAAATTATTTATTTATAGAGTTGTTTGCTCAGTGATATGAATCTTTTATTTACACAACACTTTTTAAGGCTTCAAAATGACATATATTAAGTGACACATATATTAATATGATTATATTATATTAAAATGATATATATTATTTAAATTTTTGCAATTAGCAATGAATTTGACTGATAAATATAAAATCCTATTCAAGTAGTCCAAGCCGATATAGGCAGAAATCATTTTAATTAATGTAAACATATAGTGAAGAAGTCATCAACAGCAACAGATCAAAGTTAAAAAAAATTTGAAATATAGAATTGGTTTAAATCTAAAATATTCTAAAGCAAAAACTTATCAGAGCAAAAGAAACATTCTTTTTTGAAGCAATGTCAACTAAATGAAGTATCTCGTACGAGCAAAATATCTTATGTTATTAATTTATATTTTTGCTTCTAGAATATTTTGTTTAAAAACCTGTTTTATGTCACGAATTGTTTTAATTTGATCGATTGCTGATGATTTCTTCTTTAAAATCAAAAAAATTTCAGTCACTATGTTTTATGTTGATTAAAGTGATTCTATATTGATTCCTGGATTACTTGAATGTTGTATTTCAGTGATAGGCAACCACCGGACAGCATGCAGCCTGTGTCGCACAAAAATATTACTAAATAAATAAAATAAAACATTCCTTAACCAAGAAAATGCTATATGGATTTTTACAGCACCTTTTTTCAGTAGATATAGAAAGTTCACTAAATGAACTTCAATTGGAGATAATAGACTTGTAAAGTAATTTAGATTTGAAAGATACTTTTTAAGAAAAATTTGGTGTTTTTATAGAACTTTTATCAAAAAAAAAAAAAAAAATCAATTTCCCAACTTAAGGAAAGATGTGGCAAAAATTTCTTTTATTATATTCTACAGCTTATGTATATGAACAGTTTTTTCCCACAATGAGTTTAGCAAAAAGTAAAACAAGAAATTGGTTAACAGACTCGCATCTCAAAAATAATTTAAAACTAGCATAATAATGACTAATATTCAACCTAATATTTCGGATATATTACATTCACATCAGTTCCAGAAGTCGCATTAAGTATATCCTATGTTAATTTATAATTATTATATATGTTAATAATATAAATAAAATAAATATATATAAATAAATAATCGTGATTTACTTCCAATATATATTAATAATATAAATAAAATAAATATATATAAATAAATAATCGTGATTTACTTCCATTTTGTTTTCCTCCCTCTTTTTCTCGTGTGACCCACGTCAGTTCGAAAGTTTTAAATGTGACCCTTACGTAGAAAAAGGTTGCCTATCCCTGCTGTATTTAAAGATAGATTATTACTTGTAAATACAAAATACTACACATCTGCTTCTGAATTTATATGCATTATTGAATTATATGTCATGAATTTTTACTTATATAAAAATTCTGACAAGCAAAATATTTTTAAATTATGATGTAGTACAGTTATAATTTTGTGTAAATTTTTTATTTAAATAAATATTATGTTGGATTTTTAATATCATTTGCAGTAGGTCCTAAACTTATGCAATTAATTCATCTGAAAAATCGAAAACCTCACAAGTCCAACAATACTGAAATTTGATATATACAAAGTACATTAGAAAATGGAATGGCCAAATGAAAGTTATGAGCATACTTCAAGCATAAATAAGTAAATTTAAGGTCAAAAGCAGTATTAGCTGAAAAAGTAAATGTTCAATGAGTTTTTCATTGGCATTTTATGGAAAATCTATAAAAATAGAGATTCACATATTCTGTTAAAAATTACAAATCATTGTCTTGACAAATCACAAATAATAAGTGTAGCATTGACAGATGTATGTTTTAATACTAAGTAAAAAGAAAACTATAAAATTGCAGAAAGTACTTTTGTTTTTATTAATAACCCTCTTCAGTCTGCATACAAAAATTTCAAAAGAATAGCATTTCTTAGAATGTTACTATCCATAGTGACATTCCATATATATCTAATAATAAAATAGTGCTAAAGTTGTAGACATACTGCAAGTAATCAGAGTAAAGAAGAAAAACCAAGAACTAAGTAAGGTTTATTCCTGCTTAGTGCTTGGTTTTTTCTCTTTAAGCAAGAAAAAATACACTATTTTATTAGAGTAAAGTGCTTGTGATTCCTTGTATTCTAAGGAATGCTATTCTTTTGAATTTTTTGTATAAAGACTGAAGACGGTTATTAAAAAACCGAAAGTGCTTTCTGCAATTTTATAGTTTTTACTTCTTTTTACTTAGTGTTAAAACATATACCTGTCAATGCTATGCTTATTATTTGAGATTTACATATCTGCAGATCTCTGAAACTGCATAAGTTGGGGTCTGACTATACTTTCTATTTGACAATATTTTATAGCCTATAACGTAAAAGAAATAGTTTCTGTTCTGATTTAAAATATGCATTTTTACAAAAAACCATCTATTAGAAATCTTGTAAAAGTTTGATTTATTTTAAAATTATATTTCAGAAAATTTATATTATTTTCATTGATAATTTTTAATTAAAAATTAACAAATATGCAAAAAATGGAAGTTTGAAATAAATGGGACTTAATATACTTACACTTTAGATAATTTATAACACACCAAAAATTTGAAATACAGTGTAACCTTGTTATCTCAAAACCCTCTGTGGAAAAAAATTTTTTTCTGTGTAATTTCGGCATTAAACCAATGTAATTTCAATAGTTATCTTGAAGTATTTTCTTCAAAACCTTTCACTATCTCAAATTAATTTATAATTTTTGTGCTAGAAAAATTAAAAATACGAATTTTCCCTAGCTTTTGGAGTCTAAACAAAGTATTTAAATTTAATAAAAACAAAAGAACTTAAATGTGCTACTGATAACTGGAACAGGAACTTTTTTTTGTGCATACTCCAAATACTGAGTTGTACATGTTGTACATATTCCCAATATATCTTGTACATTAGTTTTTGTTTTCTAAGTTTCACTTCTAATTGTTGATAGGTTTTGTCAATATGATCATCATTATTCACTGATATATTCAACCTTCTGTTTATAAGGTGCAGGAGTATTTGGATGCTAATTTTCATGGAAAAAAGAGTGTCTTATACAGTATTATAAACAATGGTATGCATTACTGACGTAAAAATCTTTATTTAAAATTGAACTTCGATATATCAAATTCTTTGTTGAATTTTTTTTTATTCCTATGAGATTCAAGATATCAAGGTTCTACTGTATATGATTTTATTAATAAATAAAATATAGCAGACACAGTATAGGTAACCCATACATAAACTTGTGGTTAGGTTCCTATAAAATCTTTTACTGCAAAATGTGTTTCTTCTGGTATTAAAAACCAGTACAAAATGGGTGTTACACACCAAAAGCTATAAATATACACTATTTTATTTTTATAATTCTTAGAACTTAGAATGTTTGTTTATTAAAAATAGTAATAACTGAAATGTCTCAAGTTAAGATACATATATATTAAATAACATACATGGGGTCATAAATTATGAGGATTTCTAAATTTTTTTGTAAAATGGCTAGCAAGTAAAAACGAGGGATTCACAAGAAAGAATGAAAATACTGAAAAATTATCCCTGCACTAAAAGTTCAAAAATATAGTATAATGTGGAGCTTGCTGCAAATTCCAATAAGTGTTAGTAAATCATGTTCTATAAATGCCATATTATACAAGGATTATTGCAGTGTTAAACCATGTAAAAGTATTGTTATATGACGGTTGCCTGTATTTATCATCGTTAAAGCATAAAAAAATCCATTTTATTTAATACAGGGGTACTGACCTTGCAGCTTTCAGCTGCCAACTGTAGAGCCTGTGCTGCCTATATCCCAATCCAGAGCTAGAATAATTTTGCCTGAATTCCAGCAAACAAGTCCAGAGATATCAAGAAACTGCTGCCTTTCTTGGTATCTCTCTTATGCTGGATTCCCACTGACCATGTGACTGTGATTGAGACCACGACTGCAACCATTGCTATAGAAACAATCCCAGGCCTCGCTTCATGACGATTTGCTGTGACCACGACAATATTCAACTTGCTGAATATTGTTGCAGTTGCAGCGGCTGTCATTACAACACCCAATAGAAAGGAGGCATTTAGCCATCTTTTATGAGCTGTATGCTACATCAGCTCTTATTGGCTGTTGTTTATGCAGACTATTGGTTGATTCAAAAAATCATGAAACCGGTCTTGATCAGTGTGCATGTTCTGTCACAAGCCATCAATCGTGGTTTTAGTCGTATCATGATTGCAGGTCGGTGTGAATCCAGTCTTAGTCTGGCTCCTTCCTCATAGAGATCTATCTGGCTTGAGAGACCCTATCAATCTCAAGGTCGTCAAGAGCATGCAAACCCCCCTGCCATGTTACGATGAAAATACCTTGGAGGTTATAACAGTAGTAATTAATAATTTCTAAAACTAAGCGATTGCTTTTCAGAGTGGCAGTTGCTATTTTCATGTTCATTATGCCATATATAAACAAACTATTAAATTTCTGATTATGTTTATGTTAATGTTTATTTAGGTTTTTTTTAGAAAAACTTTTATGAAAATTCCTCATTTTTATATTCAGTACTTTACTATATTACTTAAGGTAGTTCTTGGTACAGATATGCTTGGGGTCATAAATTATTAGGATTTCTAAATTTTTTTTGTAGAATGGCTAGCGAGTCAGCAGTAGGTCTTGGTTTATGAGTTCCTGGATTTAAGAGCTTTTTTTATAATCAAGTATCAAAATATTGAAAATATGAACACTATCATAAATATGAATGGGTTGTAAATTGAGTGTGTCATAAGTCAAGGATGACTTGTATACAAGTATTCCTTAAACTATAAACTTTTGTATATATCAGCATACTATTTTATATTATTTTATTTTCAAATTTTTAGAAAATTTCAAAAATTTGTATGAGAATTTTAAACATTTAGCTTTGATTCAAAAATAATTGTTGTAAAAATGTAATTTAAACTTTGTCCACCAGGGGAAATTCAGATTCAGCAGATACTAATTGAGAGAGAATTATTCCTATTGCTATCGAATTTCAGTCGCTGACCAAATCTATCAACAAGCGTTGCTAACTCTATATCTTATACGAAATTCAAAATCATCTAACACATCTATGTCCTCGTTTCGAACAGAGTAAATTTTACATGGTCATTGCCCTCTAAACAAGTTATTATGCTGTAGCTCACGCATAAGACAAAGATTGTCGAACACATCATAGTCGTCCATCTTGAAATGATGACTTATGCCGCAGACGAAGGTGGCTTAAAACGCGTTTCATTTTCAGCAGCTTGAGTCGCAATTTATACCGTGGTGAATATGAAAAATTGCATTGATCTCTGAAACAGGTTTTAAGTTATTGTGGTGAATACGGCCATTAGAAACCAAAAAAAGAAATTGTCTTAGCAAGACTCTATTTAGGGCACGATTGAATGCTTTTTTAACATTCATCAGTATCTCCTGATAGATGAATACTGATTAATTTATGATATTTGCAACTGTGCATTTGCTATAAAGCACATTTTGGTCAATATCCTTATTTTACTGCCAAATGTTTATAACAGTTTAGACATTGTTAAGCCTCATTGGAAAAAATTTTAATTATATTGGCTTTGTTTTTAGATAACATTTTGTTATTTGAAACAAAAAGCCAATGTTTTTAACATGTTTGTGTTTACATAACATTTAATTTTTCTTATATTTTGACTGTTTGATTTATTTCTAGGGAATGAGATGTTTTATTCAGGACTAAATTCTAATAATTCTGGCATTGGTATGCTGTAGACCATATAGATCTTTATAGGTTTTATGAAACTTGGAAGATAAACTTCTATATTTAACCTATTTAATAAATTCCTTTTGTCCAAATTACTAATATTTAACACACATTAATCTGTATTTATTATGTCAGCCAGATGGTCAGGTGGTAAAGCTGTGGCTTACCATTCTGGAGGACAGAGTTCAAATTTGGGACCCACACCTCCATATAACCATCTGATTGACCCCATCATGGGTGTTGGCCAGCCTGTGATGGACTCTATAAATGGCCACCGCCAGATACAGAATATCTCTGGTATGATATAGCAGCATAACCAAACTAACCTAACCTGTATTTATCATGGATTTTAATAGAATTTTATTGTAAAATTATGATAATTCAATGTTATATTTTTTTTATCTTGTATGATACTTTCTATCAAGACAGCATAGCAAAGTAAATTAAATTATTATATTTGATTTGTTGTATGTATTCCTATTAGACTACTAGTTTTTAGATTTATTAAATTAATATATTTTACATTAATGCTTAAATTTTTTAATAATAAATCGTTTTAAAATTTTTTTCAGAAATTTACAGTTGGATTTTCATTAGCATTATTGGTTACTGTTGCTGAATTATACTTTCTTATTCCTGTTTTATGAAGTATTAAGACTGTATATGAGAGAAGTTATTGCCTATTTCTGTTTTTTTTTCCTATACTAAACTTGAGGTGAAATGTAATGTAATAGACTGTGATAAAATTATAAAAAAAATATATGGATACTTCATAAAATTTTTATTACTTAATAAATCTAAACTATCCCAAATACTGTTTTTAGTAAGATATTTATATTGATTATTTTGGCTGTGAATGAATAAAATTATTCTATTTTATGTACACTAAACACACATATTTGTATTTTTCAGTAATAACATTTTTATTAAAAATTTTTTATTTTATGAGAATATACTAAATCAAATAATGTACTAAAAATAAAAATTTAAATCTTTATGAATTAACAGGTTATATTGGTTTCTTTGCATTGTTAAAAAAACTGTGTAGTAATCTGTCGTTAACCACGGAATACGTTTATCGGTTATATATTGAATTGCTATCAAGGAGATTGATTGCAGCTTATTTGAGCAGTAATTCACCAACTGCAGATCTGGGATCCGTGTATATGGTTTTTGATAGCAGCCACTAAATACTTTTGCAAACTTTTTCCCTATCTATCATTAAAAATATTACTTTTCACTGTAAATTAGCAATTTTATAGATGTCCCATTTTTTTGAGAGAATGGTGAGAATTTTCGCACTGACAAGTGAGAGGGAAAGAAGGGAATGGAAAAGATAGGACCAATGTTGGTTTTGGATCTGAGTAAAATTATGTTTTCTATTTAAATCGCTTAGATTACAATTTATAACAGAAGAACAATTGCAGTTTCTACGCATACAGTACATAGCTTTCAATAGGAGTGGAATCAATCAGTCCCGCATTTTTGTGCCCCGAGTACGAATTGCTGTAATGTTATTTCATATTCGTTTGTGTTTCTTGTTTTTCTTAAATATAATCTAGCATTAGTTTCGTTTTTAAGAATTATTCTTTTTCATAATCATGCTCCAACATTCAGAAAACAGTTGGCAGTGATAAACCAGCCACAAAGGCTAGAAATGTGTTATTGCTGGAGAAAAAATTTGTAGTAGTAACCAGTATCGAATCTAGAGTTTTTGTTGCGCCCTTTCAAGTCGTCAGTTTTAATGGTGAATGGACTGGGCGACCATCCAATCCGCTCTCTGTTTAAATTATGTGTAAAAAAAATAATTGTCTTCTTTCCTTTTCTTTATGCCTTCTTCTCACTTCACTTTCCCCCTTCCATGGGTCATACCTTTGAATCCGCCCACCTATCCCAACTAAACATTCTGTCTTACTCATCCATAGTCTTACCACAATAATGATGATGATGATGATGATGACAAAATACAAAATGCGCCAGCACCGTATATTTTGGTGCTGGCGAGGTCTTACCACAATAATGATGATGATGATGACAAAATACAAAATGCGCCAGCACCGTATATTTTGGTGCTGGCGCATTTTGTATTTTATATCAGGGTGCCAATATTTTGGTGTCCCTTAAATATCGGCGCCCTGAACGGGCGGTCTGCTCGAGCTTACGTTACAATCTAGCATTAGTTTCGTTTTTAAGGATTATTCTTTTTCATAATCATGCTCCAACATTCAGAAAACAGTTGGCGGTGATAAACCAGCCACAAGGGCTAGAAATATGTTATTGCTGGAGAAAAAATTTGTAGTAGTAACCAGTATCGGATCTAGAGTTTTTGTTGCGCCCTTTCAAGTCGTCAGTTTTAATGGTGAATGGACTGGGCGACCATCCAATCCGCTCTCTGTTTAAATTGTGTAAAAAAAATGTCTTCTTTCCTTTTCTTTATGCCTTCTCACTTCACTTTCCCCCTTCCATGGGTCATACCTTTGAATCCGCCCACCTATCCCAACTAAACATTCTGTCTTACTCATCCATAGTCTTACCACAATAATGATGATGATGATGATGATGACAAAATACAAAATGCGCCAGCACCGTATATTTTGGTGCTGGCGCATTTTGTATTTTATATCAGGGTGCCAATATTTTGGTGCCCCTTAAATATCGGCGCCCTGAACGGGCGGTCTGCTCGAGCTTATGTTGAGCCGGCCCTAGTAGTGACAAGGTTAGCACACGTCGGGAGTGCTGCATTGTTGGCTATTAATGAATTCTAAATAATCGATTATAAGTACCATTAAAAATATGAAGCAATTAAAGCTAATGTTGCTAGTGGAACTACTGCTAGTGCTAAAATAACTTATATGCCCCGTGATCCCATTATGGAAAGGTTGAAAAAGGCACTTAATATTCCGATCGAGGAACAAATACAAAAGAGAGTTCCTTTTAAGTAATTCAGTGATAGCACTGAGAATATACGAACAACGGGCAGAGTTCTGGCTAGTCTAAATTAAACTCCCCACTAAGGATATGGGCGGTCCATAATGGTAAGCGATCTGGAATGCCCAACCGGTTAGTATATTACGATATGAAATATGCTTTAAGATCACGAAAGGCGGCTGGATGGCCGAGTGATAACGCTGTCGACCTGCCATGCAGGAGGAACCGGGTCTAGTATCACCTAGAACAGCGGTTCTCAACCTTTTTTTCTCCCTGGCCACATGCATTTGTTTGCTACATTAAGCAGGCCGTCCTGCTATATCAGCACTTGGCAACCAGTTGGTGTCACAGTCGGCCCTAGGGTACTCGGCGCCCTGCTGCAAAGTTCTTTTATAGCGCTCCCATATTTTTTTAAAGACAATAGAGGCTAAATAATCTTGTAAGGCGCCCTGATGCTGTGCATCACTTGCATCGTGCCTTGGGCCAGAGTCGGCCCTAGGGTACTCGGCGCCCTGTTGCAAAGTTCTTTTATAGCGCTCCCATATTTTTTTAAAGACAATAGTGGCTAAATAATCTTGTAAGGCGCCCTGATGCTGTGCATCACTTGCATCGTGCCTTGGGCCGGTTCTGGTTGGTATCATGTGAAAATAATTTTATGAGTGCATTAGGAAGGACCTAGAAAATTAGGATAATTCTAAATTTTCAAGATTTTAAAAAAATTTTAATATCAGAAATTTTATTTTTTTCATGTGGGAGAAGAATTCCGCGCTTTCATTAAGTTCATGACTGTGTTCCGAGCCGCACGAAAAAGCTTGCCGGGCCACATGCGGGCCGCAGGTTGAGAATGGCTGACCTAGAAAGTTCTTTCGGGGTGCTGGGCCTGGCCCGGCGACTCCCGTCTTTCACAATCCGGTCTCCTCCACGGGCGTGGATGCAGCCCGTGGTTGGAACTGGCCCTGCCCTTTAGTAATCTCCCTGACTGGAAAGGGGCGTAAAATATGCAAAAAAAAAAAAATGATTCATATTACAGCCAATAAATGCTGATATACTAAGAAAATTGGCTTAATTTTAATATATCACCCTTTTATAAAATCTTAGTCAGCAAATGCACTCCTTAGGATCGTTCTATTTTAGCTACATAATTTTCTAATAGAATGTTTACACCTCAGACAGTTATTAGGTGAAAGTAGGATTTTGGTAATTTTTTTTGGTATTTTGTTTTTCGCCCCTTCCCAAAAAAAAAAACATGAAAGAAAAATATCGTATCTTTATTTTCCTTGCTAAAATATGCTTTATGAGTGCTTTATTGCTAAAATAATAACAATATAGAATACTATATTTATTTTTCATTGTGTATATGTTTAATAATGGAAAATATTATATATTTATATATCAAAATTTTCTCTTAAATTAATTTGTTATTAGTCAATGATGCAAATATTAAAGATTATTTTACAAAGCAATTATAGATCATAATTGTCAATACTAATTTATCAACATGCAGCTTCAGGTAAATGATAAAAATGCCATAAATTTTATAAATATTCTTAGGAAGAACAGAATGGGCTTTTATTCACCAAACTTTATTGTTGTTTAATGTTTATCGGTATTACTACTATATTATGGTTATATTAGGTTGGTACTTTTTACTTTTTCTTTTTTTTCCACTTTCCATTCAGTGAGAATACTAAGTGACGGGGGAAAAACAAGCCCTTCCAGGGGTCAGCCGTATTGTGGAGGACGGGGATCGACGGGCCGGGCCCGGATCCCATGATAAAAGCCCTTCCGCAGGCTGCCCACCCCTGCGGAGGGGTCAGCCGTATTGTGGAGGACGGGGATCGACGGGCCGGGCCCGGATCCCATGATAAATATTTTCAAGGGGTGGGACCCGAGACTCGAACCCGGGTCCTCCAGAGTGGAAAGCCGAAGCATTTCCACGAGGCCAATCCGGCCGACATATTAGGTAAAGCTGCCATATCGTACGAGGGATATACTGTATTTGGCGGCGACCACTTGTAGAGCCCATCACAGGTTGAACAACACCCATGATGGGTTCAATCGGATGGTTGAAGAATGGAGTTCAACGGGCTTGGCAGGGATCCCTCCTGAAAAACTGGAGGTGTGGGACCCGGATTTGAACCCGGTCCAGGATGGTAAATCACAGCTTTACCACGCGGCCATCCGGCCGACCTACTCTGATTCTTCTGATATGAAAACAAGAAAGATATGGAAGATACAATATTAAATTCAATAGTACTTGTTTGTAATTTTTAAATTAAATTCCTCGATGCCACCTTAGAAAAAATAATAATAGCCAGTCTTCATTTTTTTTGTTTTTGATTATTTTTATTTTTATATAACAATTATAAAAAAAATTTAGACACTAAAAAATAAATTTTTTTCTATAATAACTTATAAATATTATAAATTTTATTTTTAATTGAGAAGATTTAAATTTTATTTTTTTGCAAAAACACTTCTACTTAAGCCTTATTGATTTTTGACAGTACTCTCTGGATTTCTAAAAAAGAATTTCAATTTCTGGAAGATACACATATATATCTTCACATATTGCGTTATAAATTACTGTATTCAAGTATTGTTTGACAAGAATATTTGTCTAGAGCAGGTTTTCTCAATCAGGATCCATGAAAGATCATTAGGAGTTCCTCTGCAGATCATAATTGAAAAACTAAGGTTATAACTATAAGTATCGGTTTTTTAACTTTGCATATCGTGTGGAAAGAAAAAAGTTGAAGTTTCTTCTACCTACACTACTGACTTGTTTTGGAATTGATAGCCTTTGGTATATCAGTTCTAATAAAAGTCAGTAGTATAGGGAAGAGAATCACACAAAAACAATAAGCTAATAAATTAACCAAATACAGATTCACAGAAAAAAATTATTTTCTACTCAAAAGAACATTGACAATTATTATTGGATTGTATTATTCACAACTTAATGATCATGCTAATGTGTTGTGAGACGTAGATATACTGTATTACTTCAAATTTAAGCCACAGTAGGACTTTAAAATTGGAAAAAAAAAAGATTTTATAATAGGTATTAAAATATAAGAAACATTTTTATTTACTTAAATAGATACTAATATACATAATAAGCTGGCTAATTTATTGGGAATCTTCTTTAGATATACTATCACTTTCGATTTTTTTTTAAATAGTGCCAGGTATCTTCTCTCAAACATGTTCTAATCAATCTTTCATCAATTCTGTTGTCATCCATGCATTCTTTTGTGCTCGAACCTTAGGAAAATTTTTGTTTGATTCAGTTTTTTGTTTAAAATAATAAAAAGTGGCAATTTGTTTCTATCAGCAGTTATAAACAGCATTATAGTAATTCGTGATTTTCTTATAAATTTGTTTCTATCAGCAGTTATAAACAGCATTATAGTAATTCATGATTTTTCTTATAATTAAAATATGATCAGATATGACGTGATTCTACACAGACTACTATCAAATAGCAATTGGATTAAATCAGAAAAGTAGGAACGAGGGCCATCCAACAAACTGTTATCAATGGTCGTGATACTATGCACATGCATAGACCGTAAAGCAAAAACCCAAATGTTGGGAAGTGGGAAATGGGAGAAATAAGATGTTAAAATATTTGCTTTGAATTTAAGCCACATACAAATTTTACATCTCAAAGATTTGAATAAAAAGTGCAGCTTAAATTCAAAGTAATACAGTAATAATTTTTATGCTGGAGTTCCTAAGATCTGAAAATTATTTCACAGATTCCTCCAGGATAAGATTGAGAAAGGCTGTTGTAAAGAACCTGTTATTACATCTTGACAGTTTTTGTTAATTTATATTCTTATTAAAATTATGTTTTAAGATTGTTTAAACTTTTTATATAAAGGTGGTGGATTGGCAGTTGGAACTATTTTACTCATAGGTAAGTAGTTTATTAAACAACTAAATACTGTACTGTATTGTAAAATATATATTATAATTAAATGATTGTGGTTCTGAATTAAACCTTGCTCCAAAACTTCTTTAAAAATTTTTATCATTTCTGACTTAAAAGTTTTTTTTTTTTTCATTTTAGAAGAAGATAAATATGGAATGTATGCAGAATTGTTAATGAAGCATTTTTTGGCAGAAGGTGTTACAAACAATCATTCAATTTTATTAGCATCTGGAGATAAATCTCCCAAAAATATTTTGGAGGTATAGGAGTATATGCTCTCAAATTTTATAATTTATTTATGATTCATTATTACGTAAAATTATAAAAATATTGTTATAATTTATAAATTATATTAAAAATTTTTAATTTAACAACATCATGCCTGTATCTATGCAACAAGTGAGCAGTACTCAAAGAAAAAAAATACAAATTAATATCACCAATAAAATGATGCCATACATTTCTATCTTTACATACTATATCAGCTTCCTCTACAGCAGCAGTCTCAAACTCATTCTCTTCAAAGGGCCACTTTAGACATCTACTGTTGGTTGAAGGACCACGTTTAAATTGATGTGTTGTGGAAAAAAATTTTATATGAGATAAATAATTTAACAGATTGATTATTTTAGTTATTTTCATATTAATTTCCAAAGTGGTATGCTGCAATTCATATTCAAAATTATAAAGCTATTTTGCAAATGATAGAATTTTTTTAATAAAAGCTTACTTCTTATTTACATATATATTATGCTTTATTGAATTTCAATACACTTTATTAAAATACTTTAGTAATTCGAAATAATACATGAAAAATGGTTTTGATTTTTTTTAAATATCTTCTATAGATGCTCTTGCAATTATAATAAAGGCAATGCAGGCCACAAAATGGTGTTATGGGCTGCATGCAGCTTGTGAGTTTGAGACCTCTGCTCTATATTCATACATATATGACTCTTATACAGATTGTAAAACCTGCATAACTTTAGATATTCATCCATTTGTTTTTTTCCATTTTTTTCATTGGCCTTCTCTTTCACATTTACTCTCCTTGTCCAGCATATATTTGCTTTATTAGTTGTTCCACTTATTTGCTTCACATGACCAAATTGTCTCAAAGTTGATTTATCATATTGCATCTATCCTTTTCACTCTACACTACTTTCATATTCCATCATTTGAGACAATCATCATTCATCACTCCAACTGTGAGGAAGTTAACTTTGACCTATCCTATTTTTATTTTATTATGCACTCTATTTTCGTAACTGGTTTATTCTATAGAAAGTTAACCAGAAAAAGAAAAAAATAATAATCTAGTAAGGAATTTGCATTCATAAGTCGACAAACGCGAATCGTTTATTTTCCACAGTTTTCTCGGTTTTCTGAAACAATATATCTCTTTGTTAAACAAAGATATTTTCAAAATATTATGTAACGAATACCTCAAGGGAAGTTTACAATGCTGGAGGTTGCTTGAGGCTGTTACCAAACACGGTTGTTGACATACAGTTTTGAGGAAGTACCGTATTTAATATACAACGAGAGTGACAGCGCGCTGATAGATTTTTCTTCTTTTTCCTCCTTAGAAAGTATGACTAGCGAAGCTCTTACTAAACGAAAAATAGGAGATGATTAATCCAGCGAATCGAAGGAAAAATTGCTGAATGTATTCGTCGAATAAATCAATTAGTGTCGTTAAAGTTAAAGCTAAATGCTTCAAAGAGTCGAGTGGAAATTATTACTGTATAATGATACTTTCTGCTCGACAATACTTACTTTAATATTAAAATTTGAAAGTATCGTAATTAATTTTATTAATTTTTGTAAGTTTGATAGGGTTTGCTCGAAGTATTTTTACCGAAAATCTTATTAAAAAAGCTAAGTTAACGATTTCTGTTTTCTGTATATCTTTCATTACATCTCGGATGCATCCGGAAATGACAAGAGACAATTTCCTGCACGTTCTCATCCATTGGATCGATTTAAAAACTTACAACGTATGACTTCTATACGTTGCTCTTACTGTTTACATGACTTTCTGTTTAATCACTTTAAAGTTTTCGTGTCTCTTCCTATACATCTGATGCCAAGATAGCTGACAAGATTAAGAAAAGAGATTTGCATTCCAATCTATGCCGTTTCTTGTCATTTTTTTTTTCTTTTCTTTTCTTCTTCTCGATAAGAAAAAAAAAAGAGAAATACGTTTTGAAAAATACGACTTGTTTAGAAATGACTATTTGATTGACTACCATAAAAAAATCATCAACATTATTTTTTTTAAGAATTAATATTCTCGATATATTGCGGAATGGACGACTCGTATGAAGGACGAATCTTATTAATGCCTCTACAGTAACATTTCAATGCTTTTACAACATTAAAAGCATCTAAAGTCTATTGTAGCCATAAGGCAAAGGACTTTTGCAGTTAATTATCCTATAATCATCATCATCTACGTCTTTAAATGCCAAAAATTTATAAAAATTTCGCTGCTCGTAAATTAAAAGAAACTTTTTGATATTTTTGACTCGTTAAAATGAGAAAAATTCTTTAAAGTTTATATTTCTAAAGTTAATTAGAGAATTCGTGCAATTCTCGTACTCAAAAAGAATAATAATCATAATATTTAAGTGGATACGAATATTTCAATGGAAGGAGTGACATTTTCCAGTAGAAAATTTCATTAGAAGACATAAACAGACTGGACGAAAACAGCAAATATGCTAACAATTAAACAGAATTAAAACATAATAAGAATAACGCTGATGACAATTATTAGATATAGAACAAAACTCCCTTTAAAATATATATGGTAATAAGCGATATTTTCGTCGCTAATGTAAAGTAAGAAAAATTATCTACGTGTTTTAAATATCAGACTAAAGCTTAAGTGACGATGAAATTGGATAAAAGTTATGAATAAACATTTTCGAATAGCAAAATTATAAATTTTTCCTTTTTTTCTTTTTACGATGCTCTTAAATAATTGTTTATGTCTTGTCGTGTTTGTAAAGTACCGTAATTTAAATTCTATAGATTGCAAAGGAAAAAATTATAATAATAAAAATATTTCATACTTTGCAGGCGTTGAATAAATACTTGTACTTAAAAAAAAAATAATCATTGTTTAATTATCGAATTATGGAGTAAGTCGCAAGTTAACGAACGAATAATCAATAATTAATTAAATTGTTTAAATAAATATTTAGATAAAGTTATGTAAAATGGAACAAGAAACATTTTTTTGACAATACTCTCGACATCAATAGAATTATTATAAAAATATTTTCAACATTAATGAAAAGTTACAATGTAAGATGAAAAATCGGTTTAGTATGCAAAATTTGAGGTATGATATGTAAAATAAAATATAATGTGCAATTAATTCAGTATAGTGTGCAAAAATTATAGTATGAAAAATAAAATAATCCAGTATAGTGCATAAAAATTATAGAATAATAAGCAATTAATTCAGTATAGTGCACAAAAATTGCAAAATAATATGCATTTAATTCAATATAGTGTGGAAAGAAGAGAGCATAATATATAATTAATTCAGTATAGTCTGCAAAAATTACATGGCAATATATAACTAATTCTGTAAAGCATATAAAAATTAAAATTAAACAATTAATTTAGTATAATATGCAAAAATTCCAGTATAATATGCAACTAATTATAGTATGCAAAAGTTATAGTACAACATTCAAAAATAATTCAGTATATAGTAGTATGCAAAAATTGCTGTGGTAAATAATTCGGCAGTTGTGCGAAAATTCATAAATAATTTAATAGATCATGCAAAAAGTTATAGATATAGTATAACATTCAAAAATCATAATTCAGTATATAGTAGCATGCAAAAATTGCTGTGGTAAATAAGAAACTAATTCGGCAGTTGTGCGAAAATTCATAAATAATTTAATAGATCATGCAAAAAGTTATAGCATAATAAGTAACCAATTCAATATAATATGCAAATTATATCAGTAACGAAAATGATGCGTATGTTCACCGTAATAGTTAACTTCAGCATCGCTATGCAGAAAGTATAATTTTTTGCATAGAGATGTTGGGGTAAATTTCCCCGTTTTTGATTTCAGCTTAAATATTACACTATAATAAAAATTAAAATGGCAAATTTTCATATGTTTTAGATATCCATACTAATTTTCCACACGATTTATTTTTCCACTATCCACGGAAGATTTACCAACCGTCAAAAATTACACGTTAGAGTAAAGACGATAATAATAATAATAAAAAAATGATAATTAATTGTTAATATTTTCCATTTTTCATCGTTTCGTAATACTTTATAAAACATTACTAATTAATAATTCAGAAAAATAAATAAATTACATTAATATATATAGATAGATATAGCTACACCCAAAGGATAAACTGGCAGATGATAACACTCTGACATTTAGGTTAATAAATTACTTAAAAATGAACTAATTATCGATTATTGAAAATTTTACTAAATTTATCCTAGTTGAATTTATTTAAAATTATACATTTTTATCTCTCTCACCTTTGTAAACTATGTTCGGAAGCTGACTTGTGAGAATTCTCAGTTCAGAGTTCGATAAATCACCGGTCTAAGGAAGAAGATAAAAAAAATTATTAATTTTTAGTAGTTAAAATTTTAAATATTAGATTAATTTATCGATAATTCGTTGATGGGATAGGTTGGAAGAAAAATTAGATAACAACGAAAAACTTTTCCATTATCGTATTATGTTTATCATCTAATTTCGAAAAATTTAACAGAGAAAATTTATGAATTACGAAGTGATGAATAAAATAAAAAGCTTTTCTGAATTTCTCCTCATCCTCTTCTTTTTTTTATCGATATATATATGTATGTATGTGTGTATCTGTGTGAATGGGAGTAATGGTATAACTTCAAAGAATATCCAGAGGCTAAATACAGAAAGAATTAAAAGGTGCACAGAAGAAATGAAACTCCTTGTCAGCATCTGAATATTCTTTTCTCAGCTTCCTGAATATAATGTACAGTTGATGCATAACTGATATAACCTTATGCCCTGGAGAAAAAAACGTGTCTGCAATAATGGATGACTTCGATTTATATTCTTTGTGCAAAAACATAAAACACTGCTAAAATATCGCGTTCCAATCTCAATGGATGATTTTTTTTTTCTTATATATATCATCTTTAAAGTGGTTTTTCTTTTGAGAGTCGGGAAAAATAACAGAAGTTATAAATACGCAACCAAGTTAAAAATATTATTATTGTTTTTTTTTAATATATAAATTAAGTAACGTTTATTAATGACACGTAAATTTATCTCCATTTTTGAGTTTATTTTTCTAATTTATCTCTCTGTTTCGGGTTTCTAAACCGCATTTTTCTAACTTCAGCTTAAAAAGAAAGCTAAAGATCATCAAGAAATACGCTCGAATATTGTTTGTTGTTGTTTTTTTTTGTTTTTAATTAGTTGTTGCACTTCTGATAGTTTTTTTAGCGCTCTAGTATAAGCCGAGACATATTGTTTACGCGTTTATTTTTCGCACCTGAGGCATTAATAATTCTTTTATTTACACATGTCCGATATGCAATATATGTGGCAAACGTCGTTCTTCCTGCTTTGCTTTCGAAAAGATTTCAGTTTTTTTAACAATCAGAACTGTTTCCAGATTTTTAAGAACATGGACAAACATGTTTGCGCCGTAAATATCCTTCCAAATGATCGTTTATCGTGCAGCAGAAAGCTCCAAAACTCATTACTAAATCTTAACTAGACCAATATATTTCCGAGATTTTTGTTTCGCATTGCAAAATCGAGTGGTTGTTTAAAAATTTTCTTTTATGTCTTCATTAAACTGTAAAGAAACAGCCGACTGTTTTGTATAAGCGTCATTTCCTTTTACTTCTACAATAATGAGCATGATGCGGCATTCTTTTCTCGTTTTTAAAAGCAGAAAATAACGAGATTTTTAAAAACATATATCGTCTTTTTTTTTCCTCGTCTTCCACGAAGAAGAAGAAAATTTTTCTTTATTGCTTTACATAATTCGATTGGATGAAAAAAAAAAATGATGAAAACTTCTATAAATCAATTTTTAATGCCTTTTGCTGATTCTCTATTGTCTGTAACGAGATAATTACGGAGAATAATCGTAGAAGAAGAATTAAGCAGATCACTCAAGCAAATGAAAACATTCTCTGAACAAAAAAAAAACAAAATATTAAATAATAATGAATGTTAAATGGCGAAGTTTCGATGAAAGCTTAGTAGTTCGTGTAATTTTTTTTAAGTTTATTATGATTATTATTATTTTTTTAAATATGTATTTATGGGCATACACATGTATGTTATTAACGAATATAATTCACGAAAATTTATAAATGGTTTTAGTGAATTACTTACGTTTTAATCAAAATCTCTGCGATGTTAAATGAACTTATCCCATAAATATCCAAAATATTCGGTCGCTAATATTGCATAATAAATATTACCGACGTAAAATATTTATAATGTCACCATCTGTTGGTAAAATTTAATGAAGTTGGTTCCTAAATCGATCGTTACTTCTGGCATCACGTGATTTTCGCTGGTTACTATCGTTAATTACGGAGTGATTGTGAACTTCTCTTTTATATGAGGGGGATGGCCAACGGGGACTTTGCTATATCCACATTCTAAAACACAGAAGAGAGACAAGATATTTATCAATTCTGTCTGACCACACCTTTTCGTTGTAAGGTATATGACGGTTTATAACTGTTGTTGAAGTATAAGTTATGATAGAGATGGCTGAAATGTTCCGTGTAAGTATTTGGTTAATAAAGAAACATTGGTCATTTGTCTTTAAGTTTCTTGAAGATATTCTCTCTTTCTTTCTGTTCGTTTTTTAATGAAATTTAAATTATTTCACTCGACCATTTATAAAAATTGTATGCCAAAAGATATTTTCGAGTAAAAAGCATTTTTAAAATTTTATTACCTGTAGAAGAACAGCTATACCAACAACACCTTCGCTTCTCCTCAATGACAATGCTTCTGTTAGATTATTGTACAGATCGCAATTGTAACCTAGTATTTGAAGCTAGAAACAGAGAAGAATGCAAAAAATAAAATAAATAATAATAATAATCATATTTTAATAATTTATAACAAAAATTAATTTTAATAAAAAATATATTTAACTAAGTACTATTATTTGAATTATAAATTGACATTTTAACTTTTAACCTTATACTAATAAACATTTTTTTATTATAGACATAGAAATATCCATATTGATGAGTATTGCCTAGTAATGTACTTTGTTTCTTCTGCATGCAAAGGCAAACTTTCATGCAGTATTTTTGACCAAACTGTACAACAATTTTACAAATTTCCAGTTAACAAATACAGATTACATGCATTCCTATAGTTATAAGCAGGCCCACCGAGAGAAATTTTTGAGCCTGTGACAAGTCTGTGGTCTGGACCCCACTTAAAAAAGTGCATCATTTTGGTTTAGTAAAAAGTCATAAAATATTAAACATTTATTTAAAAAAGTATACAATAAATTCAAAATTTGATGCATTACATATCACAGAAAATACAAACATTAAATAAAAAGAGAATTTTTAAATTTTTATTGCCTTATCTCCATCTGCTTAATCCATTTCTTCACTTTGTTTAGTGAAATCATTAATCACCTCATCATCAGTGCCGTATCAAGGGTATGGTGAAGGTGGCCATGGCCATAGGCGCCATAATCCAAGGGATCACTACCATCGTCTCCCTCACATTATCCTATAACTATAACAGATTTTTATTTATTAAAAAAATTGTGAGAAAGTTTATTTATTTTTAATGTGACACAAAAAGTGCAAAAAAATATTATTATGATGACCTGATACCTACCAGTTTGCATGTGCAGCAGCAAGTCGGGTAACAGTCCAGTTAGATTTTTTAATCAGGAAAAATATTATAACATTTTCAATTAACGATATAAAGAAACGTGCAAGTGATCTTTGTTCTCAATGTAAAGAATTGGTCAAATTTCAATTTTTCAATGAATTAGAATGCCTTAAATTGCAGGCACGCGTGATATTTCCAAATTTAACATCATTACACTGCAGGAAAATTTTAGAAGGAATTTTAAAATGGAACCTTTGTGAATCATATCTATATTTAACCATGGCACTATGTATCATGCTCACGTTACCTGTTACTGTTGTTACTGGAGAACGAAGATTCGGTAAATTAAAAATTATTTAAGGTCAACGATGACTCAAAATCAATTGACCAATTTAGCAATACTATCAATTGAAAATGATTTCTTTTTAGAAACCGATTTTAAAGAACTAATAAGTAATTTTTCAGAAATCAAAACATGAAAGGTGAAGCTTCTGTAATAGCTTGTTTTATAAAATTTTATAATGTGTGTAAAAATAATATTTGCTGAATCTGTAGCTGACAATTTTTATAATTTATATGTTTTATCCCGATTTCTCCTTCACACAATTTATAAATTTCTCCTTTTTCTCCTTTTTTATAATAGGATTTCTCCTTTTTTTTTATAATAAATAATTAATAAAGAAAAATTACAAAAAAAAAAAATTTTGCTGATTTATCTGTTTTTTATTCCCTACAAAGGCACCTTTTACCATATCTTGAGCCATAGGTGTTTAGAGCAGTAGCTATGGCACTGCTCATCATGATCAATTTTCATTGCCTGGTCATGTTCTATTGATAGGAATGCTAGGCCATTGGGCAATTATGACTGTTTCAAGTGGTAGATAGTGCACTCTGGTGGCAGCCTGCGAAATATTGGACGCATTATGTGATATGTTGGGGCCCTAACAGTTGGGCCCTTTCAATGCCAGGTCCATGACAAAAGTCTCAGATGTCACCCCTCTTTGTGACCCTGGTTACTAGCTTTCTAGTTATAAACATTCATACTTATAAATGTGAAATTTCATTTTCAAATTTCACAAAATTTTAAAAACTTTTCAATAATTTTAAATGATATGATAGCAGAATGCTCTAGCAACCAATATTATATAAAATTATGCAATTAGTTAACATATTATAGCAGTATTTCAAGATGGCACCGATTACACAATAAAAAAAAAGCCTCTCTTTATATTTGGAACATTTTATTCAAATCTGTAAAATAAGAAAATTATGATTTGTCCAATTGTGAAATATCAAACAAAATACAGTATATAAAGTTATTTCAGTACTTTTGGGAGACAGAATAACAGCAGTATCTGAGTTATAAACAAAAATTATGCACAGATTATGTTTGTAACTCAAGTGCATTACAGTATATTTCCCTTGTAGGGTGACAGCCTTGTAATGTCAGTGATCTTGATGGCTGGCTTTCTTCTTGCATGGCCAAAATTTTATTTTATTTTATTTCCTTTACTTTAAAGTTTTGTTTAGTTTTTATAATTTTGTGTTAACAATAATAATAATAATAATTTTATGTTTTCTGTTCAAGACACTATTTTATTGTGTAAGCATATATAAATAGTACATGCATAATATAATAAATTATGATTTTTTTTTTATTTTGCAGGTTGATATTCTTTACATTTAAAAAATATTTCTCAATGTTTAATCAAAGTACAAGAATTCATGATTTGTACTTTATCTTATAGATATAGATAACACAAAATGGCAAAAATCAGTATTTTTATACTGATTTGTGAATTTAGATCACACACACGCGCACACATTATTTTGTCTCCAAACACCTAATTCAATCTATTGATCTAGAACTCTGATTCAATCTTGGATCCTCTAGTTAAAGCAAAATCAATTCCACCAATTTATAGTGAAGAATGAATTAGCCACATGATAGTTTGTTTCACTTCATCCTGGATGAAATTAGAAGTAAAAGGCTTGTATCTCTGCATTATAGCTTTATCTACTAAAATCAGTATATTTTTTGTTTTTAATCAAGGAATATTTTTATAGATGTGGATCTATGTATGTCAGATCTAAGTCAAGGATTGCCTGTATAGTATATTATAAACTAAATTAAACTAACTGTAGTAAAATTATAGTTTCTAAACTTTATACCTGACTTGCATTAGGATTATGTTTATCAGATTTTTATGAAGTTTACTTATTTTACAGACTAAGTATGCTGGATTTTACATAAGTTGAAAAAATAATTTTTTTGCAAAAATATCTGAATTAAAATATCCTAAAGCTAAGTGACTACAATGATTGCATTTATACATTGTTATGGCATCATATTGTTCCCTGACTGAAAATGACACAATGCTGCATGGAATTATATCATAATAATAATATGATACTTAAAATCAACAAATAACACACAAAACATAATTAAAACAAGTAATATGACCTTAAATGTTGAAAACCAACAGGTTTTGACTTTTAACTTACAAACACAATAGCTATTTATACTATATATCTTAAAAAATTAAAAAAATATGGGAAAATATTTTACATATAGTCAAATTTACATAAATCAAGTATTATGTAAGTCAGGGAACAGTTATAAACCTATTTTATAAAAATGAGGCATAAGATTGATGATGATAATTAATCTAAAATACTTATTAATTGAGCATTTCTAATTCATTTAGTTCTTTTGTATAATATATATTGTTGGACATATCATTGCAGAATATCTTTTTATCTATCATTTATTGTTGATTATTACGATATAATTAATGAAATAGTAAATAAACTATATATTGCAGAATAAGTAAACAAAGTGTTTAATCCTTGAATTAATAAATATTCAAAATTATATTCATAATAAATGAAAAAAATACATTTGGCAGGATTGATTGGTTCCAATGATAAATATAATGATCCCAAACAAAAAATATCTGATATTTTGTTTAAAAAGTCAGCTGCTTACAGATATTTCTTATGAATAACTTCTTAAGCTGCAAAAATATTTAATATTTTTAGTTTTGAAATATTTTATTGAAATTATCAATTTTGAAAATTTGTTTAAAAAACTTTTTCCCCAAAAATCAACTGAAAGTAACTTATACTTTCTATCGTTAATTATAATTTTTTATATAAAATTATTTCTAAGACATTTGAATATACTTAACTGAAAAAGTTTAACAGTTTTTATTAAATTTTTATATTTTGTAGAAACTAGATCAAATCTCAAAATTGAAAGAACAACAAAAAATTGGAAAACAACTTGAATTAAATCAGGTAAGTTTAAATAAATTTTATAGAATCACAATTTTACATTATATGTATTAAAAATATCTCATAATTTATTGAGGCTGTAGTAAAACTTTCCATTATGATGATATTAATAGCTTCAAATATTAACTTAGTTTCACTCCATTTTTAAATTACAATTTGTGTTACTCATGAAGTTTTAAAATGAGTTTTGCCAAAAAGTAATGAATAAATAGTGAAAAAATATAGTATTTATTTTTATCAAATAAAAATACTAGATAATAAGTATAAGCCTTATTAATAGCACTAGTGTGTATGGTGTTAGTGATATTAATAAGGTTTACACACTATGTTAATAGCATTAATATGTATAAACCTTATTAATAGCAATGAACTAATATGTTGCCAGATTAGTATTATAGAAAGTCTAAAACTTTTATTTTGTTAATATTAAACAAATATGTTCAGGTATTTTTGGCATTTAGTGTAATTATCTCTCTAATTATATATAGACAAATCAATCATACTGTATATATAGACAAACATGAAACTATATTATATTTTTTTACATTTTAAAATTCATAATTTTAGAGGAAATAAAAACATTTTTGGAATTAGCATTAAAATATATTTTGAATGATGTCCTATGGCAAGGGTGTCAAACTGGTGGCCCTCAAATTGATTTTTTGTGGTCCCCAATGCTCTTAATTAAAATGAAAATGAGAACAATATGTTATGACATTATTGCTTCATAGCTATGTCATATATACTATGATGCACTAGTTTGATTTTAATGGAATTTGTTGTACAAGTTTTTTTAAATTAGCCTTATCAAACATATACGTACAATTGGCTTTCGGACTGATGACACAAACTAAGTGCTTTCCTGCAAGAACTACATTGTTTTGTGCAAAATTTCTTACCAAAAAACAAAAAATCATGTATTTTTTTTTTTTTTTGGATAACCAAATACAATAATCGAGTCCTTCCAAACAATCTGTTTGAAGGACATGTATAAAGGATGTGCTAATGGGCTTGTTAAATATTTATTTGTTGTGTTATTAACTTATTTAAAAAATGTAAGTAGTTATGAATATTTGAATTCATAAAATTTTAATGAAAGCTTCTGTTTTTGTACAGCAAATGTGACTTTTAATCCTTAATAGAAAATTAGATTGATAGTGAGGAATTAAATTAAAAAAACGTATAATTAAAAGCAATTATGTAGTAATTATATATTTTTGCAATATATTCATTTGATTACATAATGTTTTTAATTATCCTATGTATATTTCTGAATCCTTACTCTAAAATGTAATTTAAAAAAAATTTAAATATGATGTGGACTATGGCAATCTTACAGGCTCATTAAATGGCCCTTGAATTAAAATGAGTTTGACATGTCTGTCCTATGGGATATTATTTGGAAAAATTAAACTTCTGTTATATATTACTTTTGAGAACAATTGTCATTTTTGATCAGCTGTCTCGCTAGTTGCATGCAAGATATCTTTGTTCTGAATAGAGAATTTTGAATTAATTCAGGATCTTGTACTTCCAGATTATTTTAGGAAGTTCTGATCCAAAATATCCATTCACAGATAACATGGTAAAGAAGTCATTGCTAACTGGAAGAATTGATTTAGTTCCATACAGTTTTTCACAGGAGTTCAGGTCCAGCCCTTTGATCTCCACTTCTCATGACTTCAATCAATCCCATTGTGATTCTGATCACAGGTAGTCAGAAACCAGCTTGTGATGATCAAAGTTACAATGGTAAATGTAGCCAGTTAATCTGTATGAGAAATATATGATAACATGTCATAATTGGCTTGTCCCACATATCTCTCATGTAAATTAGATATTGAAAACCTTCAAAAATAAACTAATAACCTAACTAACCTAGTAATAATAGTAGTAGGAAAGGGGGGCTTTCCATAGCCCTAACACTGCAACTACCAATTATCTATTGTGTGCCCCAACAGGATCATCCTGTAAGAAGTCCCATCTTAAATGCGAAAGACAGGATCTTCTTCAATGGGACTGTAAAAAGATCTTCTGATGCAGAAAAATGCCACCCAAGAAGATCATATCTTAGCCCTGAAAGGGTCACACATTCACACAAAATGTGAAAAGGAGTTTCATCTCCTCTTTGACATCCTCTACATTTGAGACTATCAACAATCCAAATTAAGTGGAGATGCCTTCTAAGATGACAGTGCCCTGTGAGGAACCCTGAAATAATCCTACCTTCATTTTTATCTCTGACCTATTCTGTTATTATTTTGTTATGCTCTTTTATTATCTATCATTATTTTCAGTATTACCTAACGTATTATATTTTAGTTTGAGTTGACTGACTTCCACATTCTCCATCTCAATATTTTGCAATCACGTGTTACAGATGACATCCGTCTTCCAGACGAGTTTTCTCGGGTAATGACGTCGTCATCTAATTTGAATAAGTTTTACCACTGATCCGATATTAGAAAATAAGAATGATCTCATATTGAGGCTTTGTTCGTATATAATTAAATTGTAAAGAGGATGACATGGATGAATAACTCTGTAAACTAATAAATTTAAACTTATTACATGTATTTATGTAAATGAAACAACATGGGACTGTACGTCACTCGATATATAAGCCGATGCAACCAATCACTCAACGAGGTGTTGTATCGACATAAGGTTGGTTAAGTGACATTGGAATTCTTGTAAAGGTCTACAATTTGCTAGTGAAGTATGGATCGGTGGTGGAGGTAGTAGATTTAAGTAGTAATTAAGGTTTCCTTTTGTGAATATTGATTGTTGATATTTGAATTGAATTAAACAAGTTTTGTTGTCTAATTACTGTTGCTTTATTAAAGTTTCAATAAAGCATTTATTAACACTTTGTAAGATTGTTTTATTATCGTTTCAATAAAGCATTTATTAACACTTTTTTGTAAGTGTTTTGAGTCTAATAAATTTATTTTTTTTATTATTTAACTTGTTGGAGAATTTCTTCAATTTATTAGTATAAGTTTCTAACATTGCTTTTGTCATTTAGATCTAACAGTTGTGTGTTAATTATAGTTGTATGTTTCCAGTTTTGTTTTGTTGATTAAATGTTAGTTGTTGTTGTTGTTGTTAGATTGTTTTGATTTAATTATATTTAGTTTAGAACATAGTGAAAGACCTGAGCTCAGGCCGAATTCTGGATTGCAGAGTCGTTAGAACTGTTCGGTTTAGTTTATAATTATTATTATTGATATATGTTAAAATTCGCGACTTTGCAGTGTTGGGCCAGGGGTTTACCGTGAGGGAAAGAGAATGTCTTATTCTTACTCCTTCGGGCAGTTTGCTACTGTCTTTCAGGAGGAAATCTATGCTATTTCTGCATGCATTAAAATCAATCTTAATAGGGGATATATTAATAAACACATTTATATTCTTTCTGATAGTCAAGTTGCATTAAAAGCACTTGATAGCTCCCGCTTTACATCTAAGCTTGTATGGGATTGTCACCTTCTCATTGAGGAACTGGCTGCCAGGAACAGGGTACAACTTGTTTGGGTGCTAGGGCATAAAGGGATGGAAGGTAATGAGGTTGCTGATGGGCTGGTCAAGGAAGGGGCTTCTTGTTCTTTTATTGGACCTGAACTTCCCTTGGCATCAGATTTGATTGCAGGTTGTCAGGGACTGGTTGGCAGCTCAACACTTCACTCACTGAAGGTGTACTCCTGGTTTAAGGCTTCCATTTTAGGTCCTTCCATACAGAGAACTAAAGAGTTGCTTGAACTGCATAACTTCTTCACAACACCAGTAGTGGTTTTGGAACCATTTGTAAATCATATCAATCAACTCTTGATACTGCACCCAAATCCCCCTCCCTAGCCCTCCAAATTGGAAAAAACAACAGGGAAGGGCCTGAAGAAGTTAAATCTGGGCACCATATAATCCTTCACCATCTCAAGAATGTGACTATATAACTTTTCCCGTAAAAGATATATGCTTTACTTTGTGGGTCCAAGAAATTCTTCTCCCACAAGAATGGAGCTTATAATAACCCTCCTGAGCACTCTCCTCAACATACAAATGCAAGGGAGGAATGCTCAAGAGAACTTCAAGAGCAGCAGTAGGAGCAGTCCTCATAGCTCCTGTGATGCTCAGACAGGCCAATATCTGAATCTTCTGAAGCTCGTAGCTGCAGGTTTTGAGCAAAACTCTTTGCCACCAAATAACAGCAGCATAGGTGATAAGGGTTCTCACAACCATAGTGTATATCCAATATAACAAGCCAGGGTTAAGTCACCATGTCTTACCGAAAATGCGTCTACAAGCCCATACAGCTTTACAGGCTTTCCCAACAATAAAATCTGTATGTGGTTTCCAAGTCAATCTCTTGTCTAACATAACACCAAGGTATTTGACGAGTAGAGAACTGTAACCTTTTGCTGAAGAGTTATGGTTCAATAAGTCTCATCAATTGTATTCTTCATATAAAAGATATAATTACAGTCTTTGTTGGATTAACAGTCAATCCAATCTTACTGTACCATTTGGAAACTGTATTGAGAAATATCTGAAACACCTCAGTTACAGTCCTGGGAAACTTTCTCACCACAATGATGGCTATGTCATCAGCATATCCAGTAGTGAAGAAACCTCTCCCATTGAGTGTAATTAAGAGATCATCCTCCTGCGGATAACCTGTTTCTATGAGTTTCCCAACTTCCTTCCATAGAGTGAGCTGTAAACAACTCTATGTTTCAGCATGGAACCAATCCAATGAATAATTGTTGAACAGATTCCATGGTTACTTGCAGCAAGGCCAATTTGCTGAAAAGAAGTTGAGTCAAATGCTCCTTAGATATCAAGAAATGCTTCTAAGGCATTCCTTATATCCAATTGCCCTCTCAATGAGTGACACAACCTCATGAAGAGCATTTTCAGTTGATTTGCCAGACTGATAAGTAAATTGATTGCAATGGAGAGGAGTATTTACTGCCTCCACGACCATGGAATATAGCCAAAAGTCAGACAGGCTCTGAAGACACAGCATAAAGGAAAGACCTAGATGTCAATGCCTTGTTGTTAAAACACTAGCAGAATACCACCTGGCCCTGCAGACTTGAAGGGCTTAAAACTTCTTACAGTCCATCAAATATTAAAGCCCCATCCCTAACAAATCTATCCACCAGCCTTTCCATCATTTTCAATAAGAATGATGTCAGGCTGATTGAATGATAAGACTTAGCCTCACTGTAAGAACTACGCTCGGGCTTAAGTATAAAAGTAACCCTTATCTGCCTCCACGACCATGGAATATAGCCAAAAGTCAGACAGGCTCTGAAGACACAGCATAAAGGAAAGACCTAGATGTCAATGCCTTGTTGTTAAAACACTAGCAGAATACCACCTGGCCCTGCAGACTTGAAGGGCTTAAAACTTCTTACAGTCCATCAAATATTTGATTGATTGATCACCCTCTTAACAAGATCCCAATCCTCCCTCATGGCATGATAAACATGCCCATTGAGGTCTGATTGCCCCCTCAAAAAATGACGATTTCTCTATCAAAGTTAACCCAGGAAAGTATACTCAAGAGTTCCTTTAAATAGTCCTTGCAAGTACTAGTCATTCTGCCATCAGGCAACCTGATAGTACTGACCTTAATAATTTTCTTTAGACATTATCTTCACATCAGGTATATCCTCAATCCTGACAATATCTTTTCCAGGAAGATCTTTTTGCCTTTCTGATGGCTTTATTATAACAAGTGAGAGCACTTCTAATCACCTGTCCTTTTAGCTTTATTAAAAAGCCTTCTCACTTAAGTCTAAGAACACCAAGCTGTTCATTCCACCAAGGAACTTGCCTTGATGAGCTAGCGGTCCTGACTGGACAATTTTGATGATAGGTTAAAAGAATTGCCTGTTGAATCTGGCCAACAGTCATCTCTAAATTCACCACCGAGCAAAATCTGCTCTGTATACCCCGAGGTTAAACTTAAGGTCTTCTCTAAAGGAAGCCCAGTTAGTCCTCCTCGGGTCTCTGTATGTTATTTGACTAGGTATTATACCCTGTAAATTGAAGCAAATGTATCTATGATCCAATGAAGTTGGTTCACTAGACACATGCCAATTCTTAATTAGGTCAGAAATATTCTGAGTCCCTAATGTTAGGTCAATGGTCTCCCTTCTGTTAATAACAACAAAGGTAGGTTCATTGCCCTTATTTAAAACAAAAAGGTTAGTACCCATCAGAAACTCCACTAAATACTCTCCCTTCGGTTGATGTCTTTGCTATCCCAAACCACATGATTAGCATCAACACCAACTAATAAATCAAAATGATTATTTTCAGAGAATTCCACTGAAAGCACAAATTCACGTGTTGGTGGTAGTTCATCTTTATTGTAAGGGAAATATGCAAGGAAACTAAGTTCCCTACTAGCACCATCCTCATCTAGCTTCACCTGAACAATGGTAATATCCTTAGAACAGAAATCCCAAACAGGTGAAACATTTATGTTATTTCTAACAAAAACACAAGTTCAAGGACCCCTATCAGAAATAAAAGTAAATAACTTACCTTCTTTACAGTTAAGTCCTCATATTTGGTCCTTATAGTGCCATGGCTCTTGAATAAGAGCAAGGTCATAAAAGCTCCCACAAGCAACTGACCCAAAAGGGCAGAAGCAGCTCGGGAGTGCTGGAGGTTGATTTGGATCATCCTCAGATCCATAACACTATAGGTTCCTAAGGTCGGCAGACTTCACTTCCATGCCCCCCTCTGAAGACTGGGTATCAGAAGGTCCAGGAGCACTTCTGGAATCCTGATCCTTGTTAGCAAGCCCAACCAGATTCATGCCCCTTTGCAGGAACAATCACCGAAGTTATCAGTCGTCCAGACTTGGACTTAGAATCCGAAACTATTTGAAGGTCCCTTCATCGACCCTAGAGATAGCCTTAAAATTGGCTGCTTTGATGGCCTTAGCCAAAGCAAGATCGACCGTCATAATGATGTGCTGTCCCTTCGCATCCTTGTTTCGACCCAGAACTGTCCAGTTCTCAATTTTGAGTCCTGGATTATAAATTCTGAGGTAAGCCAAAAGTTTATTCACATCCTGTATGTGGATATCCGCAGTGTGGTATGCCACTTTTGTGGTTTGGGAAGATCCTTTGCAGGAAAAAATCCTTAAACAGATTCCCTGCCCAAGAGCATACCCATCCAAAAGTTGGATGAGCCATGATAGGTGAACTCATTTATTTAGTGCACCATTGTCCAAGGTATAGCCCCTGATCATTGATAGAGGTTTGCTGGAAGTAGTTCCATCTATTCTGCTCAAGATCTTTCCTTGTAGAAGATCAACTTCATTGGCCACTATTTTAGAGTCTGGGTAGCCCTCCTTGATATTGGCCATCCGAAGGGAAGTCAATGCTTCAGAGTAGAAACTGCAGTTCTGGTCCATTTGCCAGCACCAAGGTACCGACAACAGGATCAGATGAAGTCAGTTGGGAAGTGTGACCTAGTTACTGGGAGCCACCGGTACCAGCACCTTCCCTTCTAGCCCTCTTCTGCTTTCTCCTAGTCACTCCAGATGATCTTGCCTGTCGCAGACTAGGTTTACTCATGGAAAAGGAAGAAGCAGAGGCAGACTGCTCACCGTCCCACCACCCAGGGGTATGCTGGCAACTCCAGCCCCCTCAACAGATGTATGGGAACTGCCAACCCCGAGGGGGCAGAGAAGCAGTCCCCTGAGAAGAAATGTTTTTGTCATCCATGTGACAAATACTTACTGGAGGAAACAAAAAGGGGTCATCACTTGGTTATCCTCCAATATGGGTGGAAGGTGATTATGACAAGGTTTCGCCAGGTGCCTTGAAGAGATCGTTCGGAACATTGCATCTTTTACTACCCCACTGCCATTCAACTCTCAGCATGAAGCCTTATACCTTAGTTTGGGTAATACTAGAGCTCATTTAGCCAGAGGAAGAAGTTCAGCTCGAACCTCCATGAGAACCAATGATGAGAATGCGGAGTTGGATTTTGGAGGGGAAACTAACCTAACTAGGCCCGGCCCAGCTCAGCTCATTGATTTCCATTCTTTAGTTATGTAGCTATTCCCATCAAGATATAGCTGTCTTGTTATGAGCTCTGTTTTCAATAATTCCATTGTTTTCAATAATTCCATATTCCAATAATCAACAATTATAAAAAAATTGTGAAATAGAACAAAGTCATCATTTTAGATTTTAAATTGGTAAAAAGTTGATAATATTTTTGAAATAAGAAAATCTTTAAAGCAAAAAATAACTCAAATATAGTGAAAACAATAAACAACTTAAAATGAATCAAAATAACCCTTTTATTAATTTAAGCCCAGCAGTAGCAAAGCATGGAATATTACATTCAAATGTAAGAAAAATTAAAACATTAATATTAAAGAATTTTTAATAAAATTTGGAAAAATTAGAATTTTTCCAAATATTTAGGTCATAATTTGATGCACTCATAACATTTTGCAATGCAACAAAAGTAACAGAAAAAAATTATTTGGAGTCTGACATTCTATATTATCATCACTGATGAAATGAAAATACAGATAGTTCCTGACTTTATGAGCTATTATCATTCCTGGGATACACAAAAAGCACATATTAATTTCCCATAGACATAATGTTAAAAATAGACTCTAGTGTTTCAACAATGAAATTAAATCATAATAAAATTAAGCAAAAGTAAGGAAAACGAAAGGCCAATTCTTTAATTAAAACAACAATTTATATATCTAAAGAAATGAAAACATAGTTTTTAGCTGGTTCGTTACTGTTGATGTGTATATAGTCATCAAAGAAGTGGAATAAAAAAATGATAAAAGAACAATAAAAACAAGTTAAAAAAGTTAATCCTGATTTTATTAATCCAGCTTTTGCGAATTGATTTTTTGTGCGTGTTGGATGAAAATATGCCTTTTTGAATGATGGTTCCTAGATTTTTTCAGTTATGGAAAAATTTTTTAAAATTACATGTATACAAACCACTGTTTATAATTGAATGGATATTAGAATGAATATATTTTAAGAATATCTCAATAGAAGATAGAGATATCTTGATTTGGATATATTTATCTGGTGTTATCAATTTTATAATCAATACATTAAAATTATAATTATTTTGGGATGGGTTAAATGATGTTTTTGAAATTTTAATTTTTTTTAATTTTAATGATGTTTTAATTTTAAAAATCAAATTTTTCATAGGATGAGCTATAAAATTTTGAAAATTTAAAAAATATTGTAGATAATAGGAAAATATAGGTTAATTCTGTTAAAATAAACTAAAATATATCTTAATTGTTCATTTTTGTTTGTTTCAATAAAATTTAGAATAAAATCACTGAAAAATAAAACATAAATACTCTGCACCCGTTTAAATGGGTGTGATACTTCTATTGCTTTATAGCAACCACTCTCTTCTAGAGGAAATTGTAGCCAAGCCTACTTTACAATGTGTGGTATTGGGTGGGTTGCTACAATAAACCATTTTCAATCCAATTAGAGGAATGTAAAGAATATTATAACAGTTTATATATGAAGAGAGACCATTTTCGTATATGTTAGGATTTTTTGATTTAAATTAAAAAATTTATAAAAAGTACTGCTAAATTAAGTGCTTCGTTGTGCAAATGAAATAAAAACAAATAAGAAATATTAATAAAAATGACAATACAGTAAGATCCCGTTTAACTCGGGAGATACGTTCCATAAAAAACCAAGCACTAAATGAAACAGCGTAAACGAGGTAATCTTAACACGTAAATAATTGAGATAGGTGAAACAGGACAGTGAATAAAAAAATATACGTTCCATTTTTTTTATTTTATTTTGTAACATATTATTACTATTTTATTACATTAATTATAGACATTTTTTATTGCTAATCATTCATATATTTCATGTATACATAAAACATTCATGAAAATCAAAAATATTCGAGTAAATAATTTATGTTTATGATGAAGATTCTTCCTCATTCGACACTTTTTGTTTTTCGTTAAGAAGTTATCTAACTTCGTTTTTTTTTTCTTTTTCGTTCAGCAAGCAATTGTCGATAGCAAGATACTGTAACTTCTTAACGAAGTTATCTTGCTATCGACAATTGCTTGCTGAACGAAAGAGCAAGCAGTTGCTCTTTCGACAATTGCTTCGTCTTGTCTTTGAACTTCTATCAAAATTTCGATCATTTTGTATAAACTGATCCATAATTTCTGTAATTGTGGCTAAATTGTATTTTATTACTGTAAAATAACGTTGATGATCGATCATAAATATGAATTGTGACCACAGCAGACTTTCGTATGTACTGAACTGCACTGATATCAAATGTACTGCGCGACGGCATAGAAGTATCAAAGCAACAGATTCGTGTGATTTCGGATTTATGTAAGTATAAAGGTTTGAAAAACCGAGCGAAAGTGAATCAATAAAAATATAAATTCGAAAAACTATGTGAGTATAAAGGTTTGAAAAACCGAGCGAAAGTGAATCAATAAAAATATAAATTCGAAAAACCACATTTGCGATCTTTCCACCCCTAAAATTCAAGAACAGTTTGTCCGAATTTGTCCGATTTCAAAATCATGTACCACATTTCCTTCAGATTTTATCCTTACTTCTTTTTTTACAGATATCTTGATCCAGTAAATTAAAATTTGGGAAAGTTTGGCCCCTTGTAAATAACACAATTTTAGCATTTTTTCACACATAAAATTTGATAAATTAGTTTTATTTAAAAATTTATAAATTTTAACTTATCAGAGAAACAAAGCGACCTATACGCTTGACGATCAACGCAGAAGTTGGCGTCCTAGATTCTGGCGGGAAATATTTAATGGTTTTTCTAAATTAGCTGATTGTTTGTTTATATTAGTTATATTTTAAATATAACACAAAAATTTAAACAATATAAAGAATTTTTATGTTATCTGCAGTTGAAACAAGTAACTAGTACACCAGGGGTTTATATTTTAAATATAACCCAAAAATTTAAACAATACAATTATTTTTGGTGTAAATTTTAAATATAACCCAAAAATTTAAACAATACAATTATTTTTGTGTTGTAAATATAACCCAAAAATTTAAACAATACAATTATTTTTGTGTTATCTATATTTTGAATATAACACAAAAATTTAAACAATACAGTAATTTTTGTGTTATCTGCAGTGAAACAACTAACTAGTAGACCAGGAGTGCATAATTATTGTCAAACAGCGTCCATCCAAGGTCAATTGTTGACCTCAGGCTATGGGCTAGTTATATTATGTTCACTAAGGGGAGAGCTGTGACAACCTGTTCCCTTCATTTGAATATGCTATTATTATTATATTTTGACTATTTTTTGAAAAATTAATGACTTTTATAATGACTAAATACAGAGAAAATTTAACATATGCCATTTTTAAAAGGCACTGAGACAAATCTTGAGTAAAAAACATAGATCACCATTTTTAAAAAACACTGAGACAAATTTTGAGTAAAAAATGTATAATACTGACTTAGAATGACTAAATACAGAGAAATAATTCACCATCTGCCATTTGAATGACGAAATACAGAGAAATAATTCACCATCTGCCATTTTTAAAAAAAACATATAAAAGCGATAATTTATCAAAATCAGTGCTAAATCTGGCATACAGATGGCAGGATAATAGCTACGTGTAAAGATATAGCAATATTTATTAAAATAAATAAATTTTCAACAAAGCGACATTCTCATACGTACTAATTCTTCTTATAAAATAAAAATTATTTATCTCACAAAATTACAGCAATATTTATTAAAATAAAAAAATTTTCAACAAAGTCGAGTCATACGTACTAATACTTCTATTAAAATAAAAAATTTTCAACAAAGTCGACATTCTCATATGTACTAATACTTCTTATAAAATAAAAAGTATTAATCCTACATTATTCCATACGTACTAATACTTTTTATAAAACAAAAAGTCTTTTTCACACATTATTTTAAGAAAATAGGAAGAAAAATGGTTAATAAACAATTATTTTTAACATTTGTATAGTAGAATAATGTATTTCATCCGCGAGAGGGATAATATGATGGTTTGTTTACAATGCGGTATCGAATTAAGCTCCGCGGTATCAAATTACAGTATAAATTGTCTTCGTTAGTTGGAAAAATTTTTTAAATTATGAAGTATTTGGTATTATTAGATGTGGAATATCACCAGGAATGTAAATATATCAACATTTTTTTTATCCGATGCCGAAATTATGAATAATTTGAAAAAATTATGCATTGTTTACATATGCAAATTAGGCCTAAATGAATAATTTGAAAAATTATATATTGTTTACATATGCTAATTAGGCCTAATTGCTTTCGTATTTTTTTCTTTTTTTCTTTTGGTCCTTAATCCAAAATTAAAAAACGATATCAGGACACAGTATATGGACAACAAAATCCAATTTTTTCGTGCCAAAAAATTAAAAAGTAAAAAAGTTGTAGCAAAATATCGAATATTAAGTATCATATTTTAT
This sequence comes from Olivierus martensii, assembly GCA_000484575.1. Lineage (NCBI taxonomy): Eukaryota > Metazoa > Arthropoda > Arachnida > Scorpiones > Buthidae > Olivierus > Olivierus martensii. Next base: position 59,409 of record AYEL01063984.1, read on the forward strand.
ATTTCTTTGGAGAGTATGGGGCGTTTTTTTTAATTGAGGATGCAAAAGGTTAAATCTGCTCACTCCATTTTCTGATATAACTCAAGCAATTGTCGATCTTACAAGAAAACCAAAAGTCACAAATCATCTCAATGCAATACAACACACCTCATTGTGTTATTTGATGCACGTTTTTACAGTAGTAACTTTCACAGTCCCAAGCTTGTTTCATTTGCATAAGTTGTGCAACATGTTCAACTTTCTTAGTTTACAGAGTAATCAATTCATGTCATCTTCTTTACAGTTAATTATGAGGAGTGATCAAAAACTAAGGTTACAAGGTAAATATTCCTGGAGTTTCATCTGTTATAGAAAATTAGTAGTGTGCGGTAATTCTAATACATGCGGTCGGCAACTGGTCAGAGTTTCAGCCACCCGCCACCTACAGCGCTAGTTGTAGGTTAACACAAATAATGACTCGTTTGGTAAACTGTTCTCTCAAAGAAATCTGCTCAGTTATTCGATTTCTGTGGGTGAAACATGTAACTGCGGCTGAAATTCACCAGCAACTGGTAGAGGTTTACGGAGAGACTGTAATGTCTCGTCAGCATGTCGCAGAATGGTGTCAAAAGTTTGCGGCCGGTAGAGAAAAGGTCACTGACGAGGATTGCAATGGTCGACTCAGCACAGCATCAACAGATTTGAACACAGCTTGCGTGTAGAGCTGATTCAAGACAACAGGAGGATCACTTTACGGCATATGACAGTAGAATTGGGAATGTCGTTCGGAAGCGTTTGTCACATTGTTCACGATATCCTGCAGTACCGAAAAGTTTGTTCCCGATGGGTTCCACGAAATCTGTCCAACCAACACAAGGAGAAGCGCATGGGGGCAAGTCTGCAACTTTTGCAACGGTTCTCCATGGAAGGGAACAGTTTTCTTCACTGCATTGTCACAGGCGACGAAACATGAATCCATCACTACATCCCCAGCAGTAAGCAGTCGTCAATGGAGTGGGAACACACCTCCTCTCCAAAGACAAAGAAGTTTAAGGTGACGCCATCTACCAGGAAGGTAATGGCCACAGTGTTCCTAGATAGTGCAGGTGTCATACTCATGGAGTTTTTGGAAAGAGGGCACACAGTGACCGCTGACCAATACTGCGAGACCTTGACATGATTGCGTGAAGCAATCAGGAGGAAACGGCCAGGACTTCTTACTGAAGGTGTCATCTTCCTTCATGACAATGCGTGATCTCATACAGCCCAGAAGACTACCATGCTGTTGAAGCAGTTTCACTGGGACATCATCGAACACTCTACAGCCCAGACCTCGTTCCAAGCGACTTTCACCTCTTTCTTCACTTGAAGGAGCACGTAGGAGACCACCGATTCGCTTCAGATGAGGAGGTGAAACACTTCGCGACAACGTGGCTGAACATGCAAGGGCAGGGTTTTACCAGGAGGGAATATTCAAACTCATCCCACGAAGCAACAATTGCCTAAACCGATATGGAGACTATGTCGAAAAATAACCAATATATGTACTATCAGTTGGCTGTATTGGCTGTATGATTTCACTGCAGGCTTTGTAACCTTACTTTTAGATCACCCTTCGTATGTACTGTATATAAAATACAGATAGGCCTCGATTAGCGCGAATTCGATTAGCGCGACTTAAAAAATTGATACCGTTATTCGGTTAGTGCGAGAAAAGATTCGATTAG
>AYEL01063985.1:0-73429 GCA_000484575.1 Olivierus martensii
TTTTTTTTTTTTTTTTTTAAATTTCTTGATCAACCTACGAACAGTGGATTCATTTGGTGCATTGCTGTGTCCAAGAATCGTAGAGTTTCCGAACAGTTTCTGCGAAACTTTCACCATTCTTGTAGTGAGTTTTCACAATCAACACTCGCTGTTCTGTACTCTATCTTTCCATGACGATACTCTACAAACACTGACCTGGAAAACAAAAGCATAGTATCAAAACATAACCTCAATGATCACTGATAACAAAACATGCAAAAATAATGTTGACAACAATAGTAAATAAAAATAACGGGCTTTTCAAATCCAGTGTTCTTTTTGAGACACCCTATATAAAGTTTAAGCTTTAATGACTGTACCGGTCTCTGTGTTGTCTGGCTAGTGCCATTGAGGACCCATAGCTAGATTTAACCCAGTCAGGAATAGATCTATCAGCAAAGTCCGATGTCGGTAATCAAAAAATTAATTCTAAATTAATTCTAAATTAAATTAATATAAAAATGCTCACAAAAACAAAGCTCTAAACAGGATAAATACTTTATTAACAGAAACGTTTTCGACCGTATCAATGAGGTTGACCTCAGCTGCAATGAATATACAGAACGGAGAGAAGCAACCCCCTAAAAAAATAAACAATTAAAAAATGACGTCATAAGAGACGTTGTATAAACATTTACACATTATTACTACAAATTCCACTTCTACAAAACAATAATAATAATAAAGTAAAAATCAGAAGTGATATTAATAAAAATACAACATTCAAAACTTGCGGACGGGGAATGCATGATGTCATCAAACATCGAATAAACACTTACACATTACCACTACAAATTCCACTGCTACAAAAACAATAATAATAAAAAATACTAATGATATAATAATGTTACAACATAAAGTAAAAATCAGAAGTGATATTAATAAAAATACAACAGTAAAAAATTCTGCGGACAGGGAATGCATTATGTCACCAATTTCGTCTTACTATTTAGAAGAGCTGCACTAACAACAAACGGTGACAACAGCAGCATATTTCCAATTATAACCCACACCATCTCCAGGCCAAGGAGAGGCAATGCAGATCATTAAAATTTAAAACATGCTCATTCTTACTCACTTTATTTACTTGAAGCATCTCTGCCATCCTTATGTTGGTATTTTCAATTCCGCTCATAATAATCTTGGCATTGTTCCACTCTATATCTACATCATGTTCGTACACTCTAGTCGCCAGAGCAGTGTTTAACGAACCTTTTTTTATGTCATTTTTGTGTTCTTTGATATGTGTTCTTAAGGACCTATTAGTTGATCCAATATATATTTAATTTCTTATCAAGTCCTTATTTTTTAAAATATATTTTGTAAACTCCCGATCTATTCCCCATATCGATCATTGGTTTGTCATTACGCAACAAACTAAAAACTATATTTTTCCTTTTAAAAACTAGCTTCTTATTAGTAAGTTTCTCAATATATCTACTGCAATTTCTTACTGGTGTCGAATATTCTATCTTTTTAAAGTAATGCCTTTCTCTATTTTGTAACTTCAGTGTTTTAGGCAAATTTAAACTTTGACTTTGTTGGATAGATTCAATAATGTTCTAGAAGAGAAACCCTGTCTTACACCTTCCTTTAAAATTAAGTCCAATTCCTGTTTTTGTTTCAATTTATTAGAGCAGTGTGTAAACAGTCTTCTAAACAATGCTCTCAACGCTGCATGCTTATAACTAACTGGATCGTGGGAGTCATTTGGTATAAATATTGCTCTGTTGTTGGCTTTCTGTAAACACTTGTGACATATTCAGCATTCACAATCTCAATGTTTACGTCCAAAAATTGAGCATTATTCTCACTGACTTGGTCTACGTTAAGTTTTAAACCAAGGTTGTCATTGATAAAGCATCTTTGAACAATTTTTCTTTTCCTTCACTTTTCGTGACTATAAAAATATCGTCTACGTAGTGCACAAACAGCTTAAACTCTTTTCTTAATGATTGTAGAGCATTTTCTTCTTGGTATCTAATGGAAGTTTGGCCAAAATCCCTGCTAGAGGACTGCCTATGCACACATCTTTCTTCTGAAAATAATATTTTTTATTAAAGGTAAAGTACGAGGAATGACAAACCAAATCACAAATTTAACAAATCTGACAGAACATCATTAGGCAATAAATATTGTAGAAAAAGTCTATAAAGAAATACGGTTGCAGCATCAATATTAATTGAAGGAAATAAACTGTCGTAATTCAGGACAATATACCGTTCATCCGGAAATGGGCCAGATTCCAAAAGTTTATCTATAAATTGCATCGGTGAAGATACAGTAAATTCATAAGGTTCCATTTTTTGTTTACACCACTTCGCAATTTTTTGCTCCAATGTAAAAGTAGGGTATGTACAGCAGGCCACAATGGGCCTAATACTAACAGGATTTTTGTGTAATTTGACAAACCCAAAAAGCCGTGGACACGATGGTGCAGTGACATATGCATTATTCAAAAAATCAGGTAGTTTCTTGTTCTTCATCAGCCTAGCCACCCTACCTGCTAGCTTACTGGTAGGATCCTCATTCACTACAACTGACTCAGAAGTAGTAATATAATTAAATAACATATCATTGTAAGTGGACGTTTTTAAAAATACCATTCTGTTGGATTTATCATCCCATGTGCAAGTGATATCTTCCTCTTGCATCCACAGTGTAGTTAACTTAACGGCCACCTGGTCAGAGCGTTCTTCCTTTGTAAGGTGTTGTTTATTTTTTAAGTGTTTAGCGATATCCCATCTGACACTTTCCGCAGCTGTGTCTCCTCACCAATAAGACAAGATTCCAATCGTGGAATGGAATTTATTAAATGATTTGCGCTACGTAGAGAACATTTAGGACCCTTTTGAATCAATCTTTCTGTATAACTCAGAACTGAAACACCATCCATAGCTACCACCAAGTCCTTCAATGAAGGTTTCGAACTACAACTCTTATCCAACTGTTTATGAAAGATCCAATTTATCTCTAATCAATACTAAACAGGGGATTAACCATTTTCAAATTACGTAATTCAACTCAGCCAAACTTCCCCTGGCAGACAAAGTCTATATTAAATTTTAAACGATTATTTTTGAATTAAAGTATGGTGCCACTATCTGTTGAATTAATAATTAATTAATTAAATTTAGAATTTAGAACTAAGGTGGTGCCATCTAGTAATTAATGATTATACTATAATTTTTAAATTAATGTTCCCAAAATAAAATTTTGCCACTGCACTGGACTTGAACCGGGACTTTTGGGATAGCGCCCCAATGCCTTAATTGATTAAAAAATATAAGCTTCCTGAAATGGAATTCTGCCATAGTCACTGTGGTCTAATGAAGGCATTGGGGTGCTATCCCAAAGATCCCGGTTCGAGTCCTGTGCGGTGGCAAAATTTTATTTCGGGAAAATTAATTTAAAAATTATAGTATAATCAAAAATTTTATTTTGGGAAAATTAATTTAAAAATTATAGTATAATCATTTTAAATTACTAGATGGCGCTATCTTAGTTCTAAATTCTAAATTTAATTAATTATTAATTCAACAGATGGTGGCACCATAGCTTTAATTCAAAAATAATCGTTTAAAATTTAATATAGACTTTGTCCGCCAGGGGAAGTTTGGCTGAGTTGATTTACGTAATCCATTTTATCTTTTAAATATACAGTGGTACCTTGGTTAACAACGGTAAGCCATTCCAGCATTCTCGTCGTTATCCAAGGCACAATTCCCCATAGGATTTAATTGAAAATTGATTAATTCGTTCCGGCTCCTTCCCACAACCATAGTAAATATTAAAAATGCAGATAAAACTCATTTAAAATGTAATAAAAATATGGAAAATATCATTTATTTATTATATTTGCTACAAAAAATTAACATTAATAAAATGAATTGTTCGTGGAAACAGTTTTTAATTATCAATCTTTACCAGAAGGACAGTTGGGCTGACTTCGGAGTTTTTTTAAAAACAAACCCGTAAACACTGATTACAAGCTTATAGATTCAATGATTATTATACAGATAAGATTTGATTTTGCCTACTGATTAGCAGTTTATAGATTCAACGATTATTATACAGATGAGATTTGATTTTGCCTTTAAGGCGAACGAACAGTGACACGCATTCGCCGATATATGAACTATAAGATCTCTGACAGAGACGTGTGGTGGATTGTTTGGTGGATGTTATTTTTTTCTAATGAAATCCGAAACTGCGACGTCACACCACTTGCAGGTGTCAAGTAATATATAACGAGATCACTCTTTTATTCTCACATTGGATCAGTGGAAATGACTTCAGAGTAGATGATGTCACAAGTCGAGAGTGTTTGTCAGGTGATGGACTTCTGGTCCATAAGTTGTAATTTCTCCTTACAAATTTAATTAAAACTGAAAACATAATTTATTTATCATTATTTTGTATTATTTTTTAATTCTCTTTAAGTATATTGCTATTGTTTGTTTATTTTTTGTTAAAATTGTGGAATCACTGATGTTTATTTTTCATTAAAATTGTGAAATTATTAATTTTCTCATCATTTGGAAGCATACACATAAAACTTAAACTTTATACAATACAAATCTCAAGGGAACCTTTTATTCCAAATGAACCTAATTATTATGCCTTATTTTAACCCTTGAAATCTTAATGGAAATTTTAATGATTTGAATAATTTAAACTAATTTTAGCGCCATCTCGTAATTAGAATATTTATTATTTTATTAAATCAATGAGTGGTGCCATATATTATTTAATATTAAGCTAGAATTTTTTAATTAATTTATCTGAAGAAAAAATCTGCCTTGGCCCAGGATCGAATTGGGACCTTTGGACTACGTTCCAATTCTTACCGCTAGACCATTGAGGCCAATGAGCGGATTGATTCTCCAGACAGTTACATTAATTTAATTTAGAATTAATTTTTTGATTACCGACATCGGACTTTGCCGATAGATCTGTTTCTGACTGGGCTGAATCTAGCCACGGGCCCTTAATGTGCTAGCCAGGCAATTTATTTAATTAAAAAATTCTAGTTTAATTATTAATTAATAGATGGCGCCACTCATTGATTTAATAAAATAATAAATATTCTAATTATGAGATGGCGGTAAAATTACTTTAAATTATTCAAATCATTAAAATTTCCATTAAGATTTCAAGAGTTAAAATAAGGCATAATAATTAAATTCATTTGGAATAAAAGGTTTCCTTGAGGTTTGTATTGTAAAGGCTGTCTCAAAAAGAATGCTAGATTTGAAGCTACTATAAATCAAATTTATTTATTTGAAAGAGGCAAACAAAACACATCATTCTCTTCAGGAGATGTTGAGGTTTAAACATGAAACACAATATCAGGCATATGACCCCCCTACTAGCCCTACATGCGATCACTCGGTCCATGAAATTACCCATCACCTGCTCACAGATTTCCCCATCAACTTTGTCGAGGACACGTCGAATTTCTTGTTTGAGTTCCAACAGATTATGGGGTTTGTTCTGGTAAACTTGTGACTTAGTGTACCCCCATAGGAAAAAGTCACAATGTGTCAGGTCATAAGATCGAAGTGGATAGGTTTGGTCTCCTCGTAACAAGATTAATCTGTCCGGGAACTTTTCATGCAGCAGAGCGATTGTATCTCCTGAAGTGTGGCAAGTTGCGCCGTCTTGCAACCATAAATTCTCGATGTTCATTTGATCCAAATGGGGCCAAAGAAAAGCAGTGAGTATCGCACGATAATGAACTCCATTCACCGTGACAGCCCTTCCTTGTTCATCTTCAAAAAAGTAGGAACCGATTAAGCCCCCACTCCAAATCCCACACCAAACCATAACTCGCTGAGGATGCATGTCTTTTTCATGACTTACTCTTAGGTTTTCTGATCCCACATTCGGCAATTTTGCTTGTTCACAAAGCCGATTTCAATGAATTCATGTAATTTTTAAATAATTATAAAAATTATATAAAAATTACATGAATTCGACATTATGCTTGTTCACAAAGCCGTTTAAATGGAAGTGAGCTTCATCTGAGAAAATGATGCGCGTTCATCTTCAAAAAAGTAGGAACCGATTAAGCCCCCACTCCGAATCCCACACCAAACCATAACTCGCTGAGGATGCATGTCTTTTTCGTGACTTACTCTTAGGTTTTCTGATCCCACATTCGGCAATTTTGCTTGTTCACAAAGCCGTTTAAATGGAAGTGAGCTTCATCTGAGAAAATGATGCGCTTTGTGAAACCATGGCGCTCTCGTTCTTTTTCCAGGATCCATTGCACAAATTGCCGTCATTTTCCATGATCTACTGATTTAAGTTCCTATGTTAACTGAACTCTGTACAGGTGTAAGTGCAAATCTTTTGTTAAGATTCTGTGCATTGTTGCTGGACACATGCACATTTCTTGATGTAAGTGCAAATATTTTGTTAAGATTCTGTGCATTGTTGCTGAACACATGCGCATTTCTTGAGCACGAAGGCGACACGATTTTCCCGGACTCACAGTAACAGAATCACGCACAGTAACAACATTTGCCTCACTCCAGCCACTTCGAGGGCGTCAGAGCTTTTGAAGTCTCCTGTTGAACCAGTTTTTTTCAAATTTCTTGATCATCCTACGAACAGTGGATTCATTTGGTGCATTGCTGTGTCCAAGAATCGTAGAGTTTCCGAACAGTTTCTGCGAAACTTTCACCATTCTTGTAGTGAGTTTTCACAATCAACACTCGCTGTTCCGTACTGTTTCTTTCTATGACGATACTCTACAAACACTGACCTGGAAAACGTCGGCCGGATGGCCGCGTGGTAAAGCTTTGGCTTACCACCCTGGAGGATCCGGGCATGCACATTTCTTGAGCACGACAGCGACATGATTTTCCTGGACTCACAGCAACAACATTTGCCTCACTCCGGCCACTTCAAGGGCGTCCATAGCTTTTGATGTCTCCTGTGGAACTGTTTTTTTTTTTTTTTTTTAAATTTTAGATTGAATATTTTTAAGATGAATGCAAGCTCTCTCTCTCTAAATAACGGGCTTTTCAAATCCAGTGTTCTTTTTGAGACACCCTATATAAAGTTTAAGCTTTAATGACTGTACCGGTCTCTGTGTTGTCTGGCTAGTGCCATTGAGGACCCATAGTTAGATTTAACCCAGTCAGGAATAGATCTATCAGCAAAGTCCGATGTCGGTAATCAAAAAATTAATTCTAAATTAAATTAATATAAAAATGCTCACAAAAACAAAGCTCTAAACAGGATAAATACTTTATTAACAGAAACGTTTTTCGAGTATCAATGAGGTTGACCTCAGCTGCAATGAATATACAGAACGGAGAGAAGCAACCCCCTAAAAAAATAAACACTGCCTGTTGAAACTCATCCTTCAACCATCCGGTTGACCCATCATGGGTGCTGGCCAACCTGTGATGGGAGCTATAAATGGCCGCCGCCAGATACAGAATATCCCATGAGGATATGACGGCGTAATAAAACTAACCTAACCTAACTAACCAAAGATTATATCCGGGCCGCCAGATACAGAATATCCCATGAGGATATGGCGGCGTAATAAAACCGACCTGGAAAACAAAAGTACAGTATCAAAACATAAAACCTCCAATGAGCAAAAACAATGTTGCCAACAACAATAAATAAAAACAACGGGCTTTTCAAATCCGGCGTTCTTTTTTGAGACACCTTTTATAATGCAACTTTATTCAACGAAAGTTGCATAACAATTGGTTTTTATAAGTAATTTCAGCTGAATTTCTTCATTCATGGCTCATTATTTTCAGAGGACACATTGCTCTCTATAAATATCAATTATTTCATTGGATGGCTAAGATTTCATATAAAAATATCGTGTTTTCATCAATCTCGTACATGGAATAAAAAGTTATGAAAAAATAAAATTACAATATAATACATTGTGAGAAAGGAGGCAAAATAATTTATAAAATTTGAAAATTTCAAAAGATTTCATTGAAAATTAAATGCAATTTCACAATTTTAATTTTCATAGTTTTTGCATATTAATTAGGATTAATTACCATAAACATCCAACAGCAAAAGAGTTAAAATCAAATAAGTTATAATAATAAAGAAATTATGTTATGAAGAATAAAAATATTATTTTTATAACTATTGACAGGTGAATAGATAGGATTTTATACTGTACTAGGGATGGGCAACCTCCGGCCCGCGAGCCACATTATTTTATTATATCTAATACCAACGCTATGTATACTTACATATCTGTACCTTCTCTTTCTTAAATAAATACTATTATTATCAATTGTTTTTGTTTTGGCCCGTGGCCCACCATAAATTTTTCTATATGGCCCCCTCCAAATAAAGGTTGCCCACCCCTGTTTTATACAGATCAACTCTACTACTTTAGATACAATCAAAAAAAGAAAGTTATATCCATAATATGCTGATGAAACCATTATGGCCAGAAGACACGCTATTTCTGTTTCTTGGTTTGCCATTTTGATTTTTCCCATTTTGTAGCAGAGTGCTATATTGTAGATCTATTTGTTGATATATAATAAGACTCCGCTTAACACTGCTCCGTTTAACGCTGTTTCGATATAACGCGGTTTTTCGAATTCTATATTTTTATTGATTCACTTTGGCGCGGTTTTTCAAATCTTTATATTCACATAAATTCGAAATCACACGAATTGTTGCTATACTCCTTTGCCGTCGCGCAGTGCATTTGATATCAGTGCAGTTCAGTACATACGAAAATTGCTGCGGTCACAGTTCATATTTATGATCGATCATCAACGTTATTTTACAGTAATAAAATACAGTTTAGCCACTATTACAGAAATTATGCCTCAGTTTATACAAAATGATCTAAATTTTGATAGAAGTTCAAAAACAAGACGAAGTATCATCGATGCGATGTCTTGCTATCGACAATTGCTTGCTGAACGAAAGAGGAAAAGGTAAACGAAGTTAGATAACTTCTTAACGAAAAACAAAAAGTGTCGAAAGAGGAAGAATCTTCCTCATCACAAACATAAATCATTTACTCGAATATTTTTGATTTTCATGAATGATTAATGAATTAGCAATAAAAAATATGTATAATTAATGTAATACAATAGTAATTAATATGTTACGAACATTTTTTTTTATTTTATTTTGTATATTTTTTATTCACTGTCCTGTTTCACCTATCCCCATTTATTACGTGTTAAGTTGACTTCGTTTAAGCTGTTTCATTTAGCGCTTGGTTTTTTGGAATGTATCTCCCGAATTAAACGGGGTCTTACTGTATATTGTTATGTACAGTTGGTTCTAAAAAGGTAGTGGTTCTCAACCTTTTTTCTGTTGAGGAACACATTTCAATATTTTAAAATTTGGCAGCACATCTAAATATTTTAAATAATTTAGATTTAATATCGAATTTTTATTCAGATTATTGTATTTATTCTTATTTATTGCATTCAGATTACAGACATACTTGTACACGGGATCATTAAATGGCGACACTTATTAAATTATAGCGCCACCTGCGGATTTTGTCTTTTTAGAAAAACTATAATTTTAATTTAATATTTATTCCTTATTTTTAAATTATGAGTAACGACATAAAAGTTGTCTGTCGCAGAAATTCGAGGGTTAGATTTTTCTAAAGATACCCTATTTATAGGAATCGATACAGTGATTGGACTGCAAAAGGGATATCCAGCTAACCATGTTTCACTATTAATATATATGATTCATACAATTACATACATAAAATTTATTAATTTTTCGCGGCACACCGTCAAAGGTTTGGCGGCACACTAGTATGCCGTGGCGCAGTGGTTGAGAACCACTGCAAAAAGGTGTTCATCTAGAATTCTAGATGGAAGATGCTCGGTTTCCTTACAATACTTATAAACTGATGAGATTAAATCAGTTCAGGAACGAATTCGAGTTTGCCGGGTTTTCGACGATTCCATTTATTTTTTCTAAGCAACAGGGTTAGGTAGACTTAATGGCAGGTGTTCAATCATTTTATCTGAAAACTGATTTTGAGCATTTATTAGTAAAGTTTTAAGTTATTGTTTACAAATTACTCTATGTTGTTAATAACTTAGGAAAAGTGCAGCATTATATGGTCGTAACTACACGAGTAATTAAGAGATAAGTTGGCAAAGCACTGGCAATAACATAATGGCGACTACAGGAAGTATTTTATTTTATTGATTTATTTGAATATGCAAAATGAAAACTAATAAGATTGGATTGTTTTATATTTGTTTATTTAATATTTTAATTATATTGAAAAAATAGATCACATTTCAATAATATTGAAAAAATAATCGTGTATGTTTTACAATTACTGACAGTTTTTATTAAAATAGCTTTTCAGTATACACAAAGATTATTCGTTTATCTGCTAAATGGGCTCTGTGTTTGGATACAAAAATTCCATTTCTGGAATTTTTGTTCCAATTTTATGTATGTATATATATATATATGAGCTTTTTAATCTATACGATTGGCTAATTTTTACACGTTATACGTTTTATATTTAACTATCTACATTCTAGAGACCAACAGATAGACTTCTTAGAAAAAGTTTAGGACTTCCTATTTTGGTTATGTAATTTTCTAAGAGAGCTCTATAGTCTCTGCCCATTGAATGAAGAGTGGGGTTTTGAGGAATGATTGAGTGCTATTTATTTATTCATATCCTCTGATACCCTGTATCAGATCACACTATACTATATCCCTATTTACCATAGACATCATTAGATATTGTTACTCTGGCAAACTGCTGAATGGGATCACAATATTTGGGATCAGATATTTGTTTGGCTTGTTTACGTAAACGTCGTCACAAATCTGCCTACTACAACAAAGCAGATCTACAGCAATAGAAATCTTTAAAATTGCAACAAAATGAATGATTTTTATATAATTTATTGATCTATATTATTTTAGGTTTATATGTTATTTTGTGATTAGTTTCAAATAATTTTATTTTTGAAATATAAAGTTAGTAGAAGTGAAACGGTAAACCACATGATTCGAAGACGTAGCAGGGCTAAAATAATTAATGTAGCCCTATAAAATTTTTAGAATACAAATTCGCAGAATTTTTTTTTAATTCTAGAGTTTTATAAGAATTTTTCTCGAAAATCGGGAATGAGATTTTCTTGTAAATCTTGAGATTTCTCGAGACGGGAATCTCAAGCACAATCATTACTGTATGGATCATATGAATTCGTGCAATATACATTGGATTAGCGGTAGACTTTCTGAAAATTCTATGTAATTGAGTGAATCTATACATGTATTATGTGAATCTGTTCTTTATATCTCAACCGTTAATCCATACTAGCTGTTATATTCTTTGAATAGTTGATATGCCACCTGGATATTATTTACAATTAAGAAAACGTCATCTACGAACCTACAATAAAAACGTACAGATTTCTTGTACTTCGATAAAACTTTTTATAACATATGCACTACTATCTCAGCTATGGCCTTTCAAAAAGAGAACCCATAAGACAATCGCGTTGCTGGTTATAAAAGGTGTCACATATCTGGAAATAAGAATTTTTTATAACTAACAAGTTTTGTTATATATTCTAAACAATTTAATTTCAAAAACAATTCCAAATTATTTTTAAAAAAATAAGAAAATGGAAACGCGGATTCTAGTTTTATACATGGATAAAGTAACTTAAATTCTAAAGCGACCAGTAATATCTTCATCTAGAACAGAGGTTTTTAACCTTTTTGATGACTCCAGACTCCCAATGGATTGTCGAATATGGTCCCATATTCCCTTCACTTGACTGTCGAAATAATCACCACCATTCCTTATATTAGATGCCAGTATGACTTCTAAATATGTTTAAATAAAATAAATATCCGTACCCCCAGCATTTGGCTCCTATACCCCGGTTAAGAACCCCTGATCTAGAGGGATGCTCCCAACCTTTACAAAAAATCCGCAGAAAACTAATTTTCTGTGCGTTTTCTTGAAAAGATTGAAAATTATGAATAGTAATACAATTTTATATGAATAGAAATAGTTCTTCGAAGCAGTTTACTTCGTCTATAAACAAATTTCTTGTTCACTTTTATAATAAATAATAGAACATTTGAATATATAGATGAATGCAATTTATTTTTTTATATATGCATAATGTCTATAATTTTTATTTATTTTTTTTGAGTATTTTGCAGATTATCCGGGAAAATTAATTTCCCCGACTGTCAGCTCGTTCAGACGGAATTTCTTGAAACGGGCATTTATTAGAATCGGATTGATGCGGACTGCCGAATTCACACGACTCGATTTTTTCCCGTGCTACGTCTACGTCGGCGATACCAATACAGAATCAGAAACATTCGCATCGTTTGTTTCGGTTGAAGTTTATTATCATTTTTAGTATCTCGTAGACAATGGATGTGAATACTTTTCTAATTCTGTATTGGTATCACTGACGTAGATGTAAAATCAGGGAAGATATTAGATACTCCTAATTGTACATCATGGATTTGATTTTGGGGCGTTTCAAACATTTGTGTCAATTGAGACGTGATAATGATAAGTTCTTTAATTATTTTTCGATATTTATGACAGATTTTGATGTTTTGTTAAGGAGAGTTGAAAGCGATGTATTCGGGGAAAAGCCGCATCGTGTGAACATTCCACGTGTAGTAATACGCCACTACTTTTCCGTATACAGGTATCCCTCCTATAACACGGTAGATAGGTTCCTGAAAAACAGCGTGTTGTGTGCAACCATGTTTTATGAGACCTGGAGCCAATACAAAAAGATGAGTTACTTTCCAAAACCAATTAAAAACAAATAAATTTCTTTAATTCCACACAATACACTTAGTTTCTATTAATAATGTTTTGTTTTATTAAGAATATTTGTAAAACAAAACATAAAGTAAGAAAAAGATCCAAAAAACAATATACGTAAAACAATAAGAAAGAAAAACTTTACAGCCTATATAGATTCATTTAATATTTATATTTTCCTTACCACTGTTTCGTTAAAACGAGAACGTTTTTTCTTTAATACGAGTAATATCAACTTCACTTTCTGAACTTTTTTATGCATTTAAAATATGTGTATCTTTGCTCTCTTTACAAAATTTGTAATCTAACCGGCTACAACCCGCTAGAAAACAATCGTTCCTTAACATATACTAAAAAAATTATGATTAAAAATTTTTTTTTCTATTTCACATTCCTCTAATAAAGAATAAAACTTACTTTTTATCCAAGAACTGAATGTTTGGAACACAAAATACTCAATAGTCTCAATTTACTCAATTTCAAATCGAAATCGAAAATAGACTGCATATCGTCCCTATCACCACCAACTAGCGAAATTGCATTTATGACTAATTTTAGCAAAGTATTTCCCAAATGATTGCATTTTGCGTGTGTTTTGTATGTCCCTAGTATTGATTTACAAGAATTAATGAAAATGTTTTGTGTTGTATGATATGTTTTCTAAATGTGTTAAGTAAAAACCGTGTTGTAGAAGTACCGTATTATATAAGGGTTTCAGCAATTTTCAAATCGTGTTAGAGCGAAACCGTATTGTAGGAAACCGTGTTATAGGACGGATACCTGTATTGTGATTCGAGAAAATTCTCGAATCACTATAACTAAGGGTTTCCGCAATTTTCAAATCGTGTTACAGCGAAACCGTATTGTAGGAAGCCGTGTTATAGGACGGATACCTGTATTGTGATTCGAGAAAATTCTCGAATCACTATAACATGACAAACAACCGAATCGAATTTTTTCCGGTAACAGTACCGTGTGAATATGCACATCTAAATGTATGCGCCAGTACAATAAATGGGTAAAATCTCGAAACGAGAACATAACCGTTTTATTGAACGAGCTGTATCCCAATTAATCTGGAATCCACTATATGGTGAGACTGAATATATAAAAGATTCGATAAAAAAAATCTTATCAAAATATATGTTTTGTAAATTTGTCTAAACATTGATTAAAGAAAAACTTTCTAATTTTATGATTTTTTTAAATATATATATAGCTTGAGAAAATAAAGAAAGAGAAAGAATTATTAGAAGAATTAATGACACTTCAACTTTGATATGAAATGATGTAAAGACAAAAAAAAAATTGTGTTATATATGGAGTTTTATTCAATAAAATAATATAATTTGCAAACATTTTTTCTACATTTTCTTATTTGAAATTGGAAGTAATAATAAAAATATATATTTTATGAAATAGCATTAATAACTCTCAGAAAGTGTTAAATAATAATAATAAAATTATAAAGTTAGAATTGTATATAATTTATAAGGCCATTTATAGTATAAGGTATACTATAAACGGCAAAAGTACCAATGAAAGATTTGCTTATCTAAAGGCTAGAAAAAAAATATTTTAAGTAGGCTAATTGTTCATACTGTCAGAATACTGGTTGAGAAAAGTAGTAATTATGTTCATTGTTTGTTAAAAAACAACCCATAATTGTATATAATTTATAAGGCCATTTATAGTATAGGGTATACTATAAACGGCAAAAGTGCCAATGAAAGATTTGCTTATCTAAAGGCTAGAAAAAAAAATATTTTAAGTAGGCTAATTGTTCATATTGTCAGAATACTGGTTGAGAAAAGTAGTAATTATGTTCATTGTTTGTTAAAAAACAACCCAAGTAATAAACTCGTTTCTATATTTTTAGTTTTTTCCTTGTGAAAATTTTTATATTTAAAAACGGCGCCGAAGTTCAGCTTGCCCAGGGGGCCAGCAATCGTAGATCCAGCCCTGATCTTATATCAGAGTTTTTTTGTATAGTTTGAATGTTTGATTAAAAATGGTACAGTATACTTGTAGTGTTCCATTTTGCACATCCGATTCATCCAAAAAAATATCCATAGTTAAGTTTTTACGAATTTCCCTTTGATGAATCAGGTCGATGCCAATAGATCAGCACTGCTTGTTTTTCTTTGCTGTTTTTAATTGTTGATGTCATAATTAAACTTAATAGTGTGTAATAATAATAATAATATAGTTAAGAATTCATTTTTTTACCTTTGCTGTAGTTGATAAACGACGAAATTCACAGCCATGACTACCATGCGATGGAGCAAGGGTTTGTAGCATCCACTTTGTATCCTCGGACTATAAAACTGGGCTGAAAACTAGGCAATTACTTCCAAATGCTGTACCAAGTGTGTTCCCACACTATCCATTATTCATGCAACCAAAAATAAAAAATACGGAGGAAGCTAGTGAGGCAAGAACTTGCAAGTTCTTTGAAACATATATATAATGAAATAACAACAGATGAACAGACTATATTGGAGCATAAGTTTTCATTAAATAAATAACTGATTTGCTTTTTCTCCACATGCTTAAGAATTCCATGTTTTCTTGTGGGTACAAGGAACATCCGCAAAGATCTATGTAAAATATTCCTTCACAAATTCATCAGACTATATCTGTGAAACTCAACGTGGTCAAACTATAGTAAAATTGTGAATGATATACATAGATAGTGATCAAATCAAAGTCTCTATCACGCAAAATCTTAAAAGTTATTCCACAGTGATGAAAACAATGGTCTCAATAATAGTTTTCCTATAAAACCACTTAGTTGTACCATAATAAATGAATACAGGTATTGATTAGTGCGATTGATAAATCCTTGCAATATACCGCATATATCAAAACTGCACTAATCATAATAAATGAATACAGGTATCCCTTGATTAGTGCGATTGATAAATCCTTGCAATATACCGCATATATCAAAACTGCACTAATCAAACTAAAAAACCAATGGGAAAAATAATAATGAATCCTAGAAAATATCCAAATTATAAACATGTATTTTTTTTTCCTCTTTCAAAACTTATCTATATTGTATTACGTGTACTTTAAATCATTGAGGAATATGTATAGATATTTAAAAATTTATAGTAAGAATTAAAATTTATTTTTCACAAAAAAATTACTTTTTTCTACAAAATTGCATAAATTTTGTAAAAAATAATTGCACGTCTATAGACATCGGTACCGGAGTGGAACTGAAGGCCAGACTGGCTATATAATAATGTAATGACTATTATTAGGTAGTTGCCATTCACGCTAAGTTTATTAATATAATATAATAAAGGAAGTTACAGAAGATTACAATTACCGAAAACGTCCACACACTCAATTAATTTTTTTACATTGAGCACTATCTCAATATTTTGAGTACAGCTTTGCACAAGGTAGTTTTAGATTAATTAATCCTAATCATATCTCTCTGGAGTGGGTTCTAATCAATAGGTTATATTGAAACCTAATATATGCTAATTAGGCCACGGGGTTGCTATTTCCAATGAAAATAAAATTGAAATTTTCACATCCAGGTGAAATTTATCCAAATAATTAACCCTTTTGTTTTTTGTCATCAGATGACGCCAGTTTTCTTTCTATAATAATAATAATTGACGGGGCGAAAGAAGTCCTTCCACATGCTGTCCATCCCTGCGGAGGGATCAGCCGGATTGCGGACGACGGGAGGGCCCGATTTCATGATCATGATAAATGTTTTCAAGGGATGGACTCGAGATTCGAACCCGGGTCCTCCAGAGTGGAAAGCCGAAGCGTTTCTACGTAGCCATCCAGCCGACAAAGTGGGTATTTATAAATGTTACTTATTTTATTTATAAGCCATATTTTGAGGGGCTCCACGGAAAATATTCCAATCTAGCCCCGCACTAACTAGATTCGGCACTGTGTATGAAAGTTTATTTTCTAACATGAAGATAGTTAAGAATCGATTCAGAACCTGCCTTGGAGATTCTTCTTTTACGTATTCTGCAGATAACTAAACAGGAATGGATATAAATATCCAGCCCTTGTAAATGCTGCTGCCCACTCTCATTTATCACATTAAATAGGTACATAAATACTTTTATTATATTTTTTAACTGTTTATATTTTATAACTTTTCATTAACATGTTTATTGGATGCAATCTGGTAAATATAATTTTGTAATAAGGTTTGTTAATCTGGAAATAAAATTGGTTTCCAAATAGCGTTATATTTATGCGTTCATATTTATTGGATGCAATCTGGTAAATATAATTTTGTAATAAAGTTTGCTAATCTGGAAATAAAATTGGTATCCAAAAAGAGTTATATTTATGCGTTCCATTTGTTAAGACAATAGCGTATCAAGTATCAAAGCACCTCCCCCTTTAAATTTTATAACTTTTTATTAACATGTGTATTGGATGCAATTTGGTAAATATAATTTTGTAATAAGGTTTGCTAATCTGGAAATAAAATTGGTTTCCAAAAAGCGTTATATTTATGCGTTCCGTTTGTTGAGACAATAGCGTATCAAGTACCAAAGCCCCTCCCCTTTTTTGTAACTGCGGTCCTCCATATCTCTAGTAAATACGGCAATGGCCTTCGGGTTCATTATAATTGGACAGCCCTGATCTATAGGTTCTATAATCTCCTCCTATTCCGCCTCTGTCGATTCCGTGTCGTCTTCGTCTGTATCTACTTTGATTAATCTCACTGGTTTTATTCTGGGGTCGGCCCTATTTCTTCTTCCCTTCTTTCTCTGGCGTTTTCTTTCATAACGTCTATATTGGCTGCATTGATTACATTTAGCATTTCTAGTCTGACATTCTTTCTCATCGGCGTGCTTTCTCCTACCACAGCGTTTGCATTCTTCATCCATCATCTGTCTTATTTTCGGTTTTCGTGTTTTGGATTTTGAAAATTTCGACTGTTGAATGGCCTGAACAATTTCTTCCTTCTCCTATCTACCTCTTATTCTGCTCTTTCCATGATGAGCGCTAGATCAAACACTTTGTTAAAACTAACTAGACTGTCCACTGTATCTTTTCCATCAGGCCATCGTTGTCGCACCTCTACTTCAAATTTATTATAATTTATTCCTAAGGTAAATCGATCCCTTAATCTTTCATCCGGATTTGTTCCATAATCTCAAGCACTATTCAGTTCTCGAAGTCGATTTCGAACTGTGTAAATCTTTCGTTTTCTTCTCTGGTCGCTTTTTTAAATGCGAAGCGTATGGCAAAAATTGTTAATGTTTTATACAGGGTGTCCTAAAAGTAAGTACCTATTTTGTGAAATAGGACATTTTTTTAAAAAACTCAAGTCTATTGATGTTTATCATGTTTAAAATGTGCTAAAAGTGTACTAAATTTTATTTTTGTATGTCCCTGTACATTTTTTTAATTCCTTTTCAGAATTACAGAATTATTAAATGCAAGAATCCCTTGATTAGTGGGGTTAATAAATCCTCGCAATACACCGCATGTATCAAAACCGCACTAATCAAACTAAAAAAATCAATGGGAATAATTATAATGAATCCTGGAAAATATCAAAATTTTAAACTATAAAACCAATGGGAATAATTATAATGAATCCTGGAAAATATCAAAATTAGTTAATAGGAATAATTATAATGAATCCTGGAAAATATCAAAATTATAAAATATGTATTTTTTTTCCCTCTCAAAATGTATCTATATTGCATTACATGTACTTTAACATATTCTCTCGCTCTCAAAATTATTGCATTACATGTACTTAAAATCATTGAGGAATATGTATAGGTATTTAAAATTTTATAGTAAGAATTAAAATTTATTTTTCTCAAAAAATTATTATTTTTTTTTAAATTTCATAAATTTTGTAAAAAAATAATTGCACGTTCGTAAATATCGAGTATTGGAGAGGAACTGAATACAATACAAAGCTGGCTATATAATAGGGTTACCATATGCCCTCTTTCCCGGACATGTCCACTTTTTTAACCGTTAATTTCTGTTCGGGCGTTTTTTAAAAATGCAGTAAAATGTCCGGCTTTTTGAAATCACTCGGCACATCTTCCTGATGACAATTTTTGCCTGGGTGTTTTTATACCTTTGATAATTTCGGTAATTATTTCCTATATCTAAGAAATTGATGAAAAATCTAGCTGTACATGTACCAGGTCTGATCCATTGGTTCTGATTTAAGGTGGGTTCACACTACGACCGACTGGACCGACCGATTCGAGCCCGACTAATCACATTACACCGCCGACTGTTGTTGCTATGGAAACGTGACGTAGAATCGTTCAACTTAAGGTGGGTTCACACTACGACCGACCGATTCGAGCCAGACTAATCACATTACACCGCCGACTGTTTTTGCTATGGAAACGTGACGTAGAATCGTTCAAGTCGATTCGTCGTCGTGTGAACCCAAGGTTAGTATACTACAGGTGTGCTAGAGCCAATGGTAAAAATTCACCGGATGTCACGTAGTGTATGACGATGACGTCGTCGTTTTACCTGACGTCGTTCTCTACAGTAGAAAGACTGGGAATTCTTGATTTATTCAAATAACTAATAAAAAAATTTCATTAATATTTTGTATTTAATTTCTTTAATATTTGAAATGATGAGATTAAATAAGCAAAATAAAAAATATATATATAAAATAATTTAAAATAGATAATTTATATTTTAAAATGATTAAAATTAAAGTGATTAGAAATTTTATATTGAAATGCGGGACGTGTCCAAATAAAAAAAAAACGCTTAACACGTTCGTGAGGATACTATTTTCTTAGTTTATTTAGTTGTGAGTCATTAAAATGTCTTGGATTTATCTTTTCATACATTTATTAATATAAAAATTACAAAAAAAATAAAGAAAATTAAAAACATTCTTTTTCTCATAAAAAAAAATTACCTACACGGAAAATAACAGTTTCAATAAAAAATATCAAAAATGACTATATAGATACAACCATCAATATAACGAATATTATTAAATAAACAGTTTCAATAAAAAATATCAAAAATGACTATATATAGATATAACCATCAATATAACGAATAATATTAAATAATTAGATTATTTAGATGTATTTATGAAATTTTTAATAAATCTTCATTACTTAAAATATTATAAAATTCTTCACAGGAATTGGAAAATTTATACTTAATTTGTAATACAGTGGTACCTTGGTTAACGGCGGCCTCGGATAACGGCATATTTGGTTAACGACGAGAGTCTGTAAGAAAAATGCCTCGGTTAACGACTCCTGATTATGTGAACTTCCGACAAAATTGAGCTCTGTAGGTCATCGCATCGATGACGTCGTCGTTTTACCTGACGTCGTTCTCTACAGTAGAAAGACTGGGAATTCTTGATTTATTCAAATAACTAATAAAAAAATTTCATTAATATTTTGTATTTAATTTCTTTAATATTTGAAATGATGAGATTAAATAAGCAAAATAAAAAGAAATATATAAAATGATTAAAACTAAAGTGACTAGAAATTTTATATTGAAATGCGGGACGTGTCCAAATAAAAAAAAAACGCTTAACACGTCCTTTTTTTAATTAATAAAAATTTTCAATAATATGAATTATTTTCAATTATATTCTTTCTGTTATGAGCTATAATATACAATAGTTTTCCAAAATTAATTTTAAGTGAATATTTGATTTTTGAAAATTATTTAATATTTAAAGACAAAAAAATTTTATATTATACAAAATCTGTTTTATAAAATACTGAATAGAAATAATTCTTATACTGAACAAATTATATATTGAACAATTTGAATATTTTTACTGAACATTTATTATTTATACTAAGCAAAACAAATACAGAAAAACCTGTGCTGGTGGCCACCTTACCTAAGTGGCCAACCTACAAGCTATGGCCACCTTAATAGCCACCCAACATATTGTAGGATTTTTAAACTGTGTAAAATGGCCATTTATGTTCCATGGCCATGGCCAGTGATATTTAATTTCAGCACCTTATGTGCAACATCTATTAGGTGGCCAGCAAATCATGTTTTGATCAGAAATGGCATATAAGCTCTACATCTTCTATCAGCTGAGCATTCTAAAGGGAAAAAATCCTGAAAACAGACGTGATTTATTTCCTTAGATTTAATTAACAATATGAAACTGTATCATAAACTATGTATTTTAAACTTTGATGTTTAATAAAGAAATTTGTAGCTAACTGTGTCTGATGACCAAGTTGTGCTTGAAGGCCACAATCTCAGTTGCCGAAAATTGTCCATCTAGCACAGGTTTTCCTGTAAAATACTGAAGAAAGCAAATTAAAATACTGAATGAAAAATACATGGCTTTTTTTTAGCATAGTACAATATTTCATCATCAAAAAATATTAAAAACATTGCTATAATGAGACAAGTAATAAGTTGTCTTTGTACTATTATTTATAATCATATTATGTATAATAAATAATAAAATGTTTAAGAATTTATGATCTCTTTTAGTTGCTTTGTGGAGACAGTGATAGAAGAGATAAGAAAGGAGCAAAAAAGAGGAAACGATCACCTTCTCCACCAGTGGACAAAAGAAAACGAAAAGGGTAACTTTAATGAATTCTTAAAATAACTTTGATTTTAAAATTTAAATTTTTACTATACAGGCAGTTCTTAGTTTATAAGTTCCTGGGTTTAAGAGTTTTTTCAATAATCAAGTATCAAAAAAATTGAATATATGAACATTAATTGCAATAAATAAATGCTAAACATTAATAATTATCTAAATAGTTATTTGTAGCAGACACTCCATCTGCTAAGAAAAAAGAAAATCAAAATGTCAGACTGAGAAGTAGCACATCCTATTAGTTGTGGTTTTATCAGAACGTTATCTAAATAGCTTTCATTCCTGCATTGTGTCTAAGGCAGTAGTCCATCTGTATAAAAGCTGATATACTGATCAGTCTATGATGATGAAAAAATAAAATTTTTTTTAGCATATTACATAAATAATTTATTATTACAATTACAGGAAGTTCTCAGTTTAAGTGTTCCTGAGCTTGCAAATTTTTATGAAATATGAAATCAAAAATTCAAAAATATGAACATTAATTTGTAATAAATAATATTAAACATTCATAAAAACATATTTAAAACTATATACATAGATATACAATATAGTGTAACTCTGTAATAGAAAGTCCATCTTCTGCTATGAAATCAAAAAAGTAAAAATGACAGACTGAAAAGTGAAGTAGTTTGCACTCTGGCTGCCTTTGTTTCACCAACAAATTATGTAAATAACTTTAATTCTTGAATTGTTCCTAAAGCATTATTTACTGAATAAAAGTTCTTCTAATCATTTCTCAATAATGATGGCAAAGAAAAAATTATTATTATTATTATTATTCATATGACATAAATACAAGAATACTTTGCATAGTGCGGTTTTGAACAATGCGGGTTTTGGTGTAACACAGTTTTTATCATCATCAAGAAAGATTATTATTCACATATCATCATTAGCAACATTGATCTGCGACCTCTCAAGTGCTGCAAGTGATAGTTGAGAGCCATGTTAATGCAGTAGTTTTTCGATTGGCTTTCACGTAGACACGTTATTTCCCCCTCAACATTTTATTATTTATGTTTACTTAGTATTTAATATTCTTTTATTATTTAAGTATGAGTGAAAAGAGATAAAACAAAGAAGACAACTTTTATATCAGTTTAAAATGATTTACTTTTGTTATTTAGTTAATAAAAATAAATTATTTTCTTCATTTTTAAACATTTTTATTATCCTAAATCTTTGCAATAAACAAATTAAATTGAAATTCGTTATAAACAGACACTGAACAACATGGTTTTGCATAGTGCAGACACTTCTTGGAATCAATTAACTGGCTATACAAAGTATTCCTGTAATTTCTTTATTATTATAATTTGTTTGATTTTTAAAAACTATATTTTCATTTATTTAGATATATTAATTACTGTTTAATCATATATTATTGATTTTGTTAATCATTTGCTTAATTTTATTATGGTCAATTTCATTGTTGAGAATGGAATTCCTGGTTTTTGTAAGAAAAGATCCTGATCTTGGTCTAAGGAAAAATTGACTTTTGGTTTACAAATTCTTACTTTACAAACCCACTACGGGAACAATTAACTTATAAAGTTTGAAACTTCCTTTTGATCCTCCTTTGATTTTAAAGACAACATTTTCATTTATTTAAATAATCATTGTTTAATAATAGACTATTAATTTTGTTGCCATTTAAAATAAATTATTATTAATTTTATTTATAATAAAATTAAATAAATTTAATGAATTTCATTTCTGAGAGCAGAATTCATTTTTAACATTATATCTATAGAGAGATACCTACTTTGAGTTCTTACTTCATGAGCTCCTCAAAGAATGAATTAACTTATAAAATCAGAAAGCATTTGTATTAAATTTTAAGTTTAAGAGTGATTATTTTTTGAATTAAATATTATAAAATAAAAAATTAGAGGAAGAATATGAATGAATACATAAGTTGAATAAAGGAACGTTTTTTTATAAGGTATTCTAATATTTAAAGCTTTTGTTTCTTATGCCCTTTTGTTAAACATTTTGAATTTTATTTGTTTTTTTTTTTTTTGATAATTATATAAAAAGCTTGAAAATTTTGAACATGTATATTATAGTTCCATTTATATTAAGCCAACATGCCTATTACTGGCTGGGTAGTATTTAAATTCTAGCAATGATCAATTATTTTGCTATGCAACATGGCCAAATTAGAAAAAATAGATTTTTCAAATTTTATTTGTAATTTATTACTTTTTGTTAATATAAAGCTTTTGAATGTATAAAAATTTATTTTCCATTATGTGTTTTTTTCCTAACAAAAATTATAGCATAGAAGTGCATCAAAAAGGACTAACTTACTCAAGAAATTTTTATATTATTTTTTTCAAATTTTATTAAAAATTCTTTAATATTGCTGTTTTATTTTTTTTTCATATTTTGACTATATCCAGAATTTCAGATTTTTATCACTCAGATTACTAAAGAATACATTAATCTTTATGGAAATTATAATCAAAATCTTTTAAAAATTGTAATAATGCTAATAAGCCATATGTTACTGCTTATTTTAATAATTAGTGCCATCTAATGATGCAATATTACAGAATAAAAAGAAAACATTGAACTGTAATGATATACAGAAGGACCTGATGAAAAAAAAAGATGATGGAAATGCTCATTGATACTGAATAATAATGTTATCAATATACTAAATATTACTTTTAAATTTTAAATAAAAAAATAAATAAATACATACATACATATATGACATATACATACAATCTATATTTTATTGTTATATATATAAAGTCAGTGTTTAAGTTTTAGTCAATTTTAATGAGTTAGTGATTTTTTTATAAATTGATCATAATTACTTGCATCATAATATTATGTAATTACAAGTTTATTTCCAATTTTCTAGTGAGATATAATTTAGCAAATATGATTCAGATTTTATATGTTATTTGATATGATTTGGTAATTATTTTTTTGAATCTGAGAATGCTTCAAAATTTTTCCATATAAATTAGTGGTAATTGCTTTTTCATTTTTTTTTTTTGTTTATGAGACATTTCATAGTAATGCTCAGTTTTCATAAAGTGGGGGAAACTAATAATAATTTTATGACACATATAAAGATTATTTTAATTATAAATGGAAAATGCAATAATTTTTTTGAATTGAATAAAATGGTAATAAAATAATATCAATCACAATTTAAAATTACATTTTATAATACCATATGTAAAAGATTGAAATGATTCAGCATCATAAAACTATATAATGATTAATTATATTACAGTCATACAAAATAGGTAAAAATTCCAATAAATTATATTGTTGTATAAATTAACTTTATTTTAGAATTTAGATATATGCTACCACTTCTTTTTATTAATAATTTTTTTTTTTTAATTTGGATTAATAAGATATTTCTATTTTTATAAAAAATTTGCATAATCTTCTCTTTTCATACTATATGGCATTAAAAATAGAACAAAAATGGAAATTAAACAAGTAAATACATAATTAGCATAAAAACACACATTCACACAAAATCATTGATTTGCATGTGAATAACATGTTCTCTGGTATAACAGATAATAATTATAACAAGCAATATTTTATGGTCCAGTACCCTTGTTATGAGTTTTACTGTGCTTTTTTATTAATATATTTTCTTTTTATTGATTAAATTTGATAATAGGAATGATTTTATATTTTTAGAGGTGGACGAAGTCCTGCTATTGGCAACAAAAAGAAATCATTGCGTGGAGATGATGAAGGTGATGATTTAACAAAGGATATGGAAGAACCTTCACCAGAACCCAATATGCAAGAAGTTCATCTTCCCAGAAGTTGTTAGTAATTCATATATTTTTAAATATATGCTAAATTATTATTAAAAATGGTCATGTACAAACTTTCATTTTACAATTCTAAAAAGTTGAAGAATGTTAAAATTTTTTTTAATTTTAAAAAATTAGAATTTTTCTAGAACTTTTGATATCTTCTAATATATTAGGACATTTAATATATTAAAATCATGAAGGGAGAAGAAAAAAATCACAATTTATATGTGATCTTTATCCTTAATGAAAGAGAGAGAGACATACTCAATATTTTAATCCTTTCAAGAATGAAAAATAATGAGAAGAGGAGAAGAAAAAAATCACAATTTATATGTGATCTTTATCCTTAAAGAGAGAGAGACATACTCAATATTTTAATCCTTTCAAGAATGAAAAATAATGAGAAGAGTATAAGGGTCCTTGACTAGTAACAATAATTAATTTTGATGAAAATTCATATTTATGATAACTTTCATCAATGATTTTGCACTAATGGCAAATATAAATTATTCACTTTTGATTTGGGTGACTTTTATACAAATGAAAAATGACAAATCATTACCAATAATATACTCTACTAATAGACTATTAACTCTATATTAAGAATTAATATCATAATAGAAAAATTGTTGCAGCTGATATCATAGTCTTCAAACCAACAAGAAATGAAGACAGAAATATTTCTCAGATCTTCCTATTTTAACAATGCTTATTAGCAATTAACAGAAAATCTGAACAAAGCAGAATGCCAGTCAGTTAGAAACAGTAGAATTAATAGATGCTAATTATTTATTGAAATGAGGATAGTTCATAGAATTCAGGATCATTATGGAGGCCATTTAGAAGAAAATTTTAATTTAACTTGTAAATCCCATAATCATAAAAATTAAAAAAGAGAATCAGAAGTTTATTAAAAGCTTCACTTAATTTTAATTTTATAATTTCTATCATCATGTGATATATTTATGCATTTAAATGTTCATCTGTCATTCCTGTCATCCTATTTTGGTCAGTCTACACTTTTTAAATGTTAATAATGTTATAAAAATAATTATTTTTAAAAATCACTCAAATATGTGGGTTGGAAATTTAATAGTGATCACAGTAGTGCTAGATGGGAATGGTGACATGTATGATCCTAATTGTATTGGCACATTCAAGGTTGAACCTTCCCTTCCCATCATTGTAAAGGGCATTGCTTTTCTATGTGCTGCATGATCATATTAATAACATACAATCTATGCAGTTCCAACTTGGAGGTTCTTGACTTAAAATTGAAACTGTGAGGGGTCGTTCCACAGAGGAGTACTATCAAGGACTTGTAGAGGCCTATGGTGCTGATTCCTTACTGTACATATGGTAAGAAAATGGATGAATGCATTCAAGTGAGAACATGAGCAATGAGCCTAAGCCTGGCTGATCCACCATTTTGGATGCACAAGCATTCAATGGACAAACTGTAAATGTTGCATACTATGCACATTTTTTGCAACACAACTTGTGTGAAGCCCTGTGGAAGAAACTGCATTACTTTCTGACCACTCTAGTGATTATCGTCTATGACAATGCCCGTTGTCTTGTGGCTGGAATTGTCTGCAATGTGCTCACAAGATGAAGTTGTGTTGTGCCATCTACCATATTTTCCAGATCTTATCCCCTGTGACTTTGATTTATTTCCTAAACTCAAGAACCCCTACGAGGCATTTGGTTCCAAACAATTCCTGACGTTATACCTGCAGTCCATCACTCCACATCAACACATTTGGGTTACTGACAGCATTATCAAGCTACCATAACAATGGAAAAAAAATCATGGGCAATGTTAGAGACTATTGAAGGACTGTAAAAATGAATCTGTCTATATCTTTCCTGTACTAATCTGTACTATTAAATGATCATTATT
The DNA here is from genome assembly GCA_000484575.1 of Olivierus martensii. NCBI lineage: Eukaryota > Metazoa > Arthropoda > Arachnida > Scorpiones > Buthidae > Olivierus > Olivierus martensii. The sequence goes on from AYEL01063985.1 coordinate 27,192, forward strand.
AAATTTCCAGCCCTTGAATTTATTTGATATAATACGGATTTGATTTAATTAAATTAAATGATGATTTAATTTTATTGAATCATTTTCATAGATTTTTTTTTATTATTTGAATTATAAATACTCTGTAGATATAAATGTTATCAACTTTTAGTATATGAAGCAATATTATATGAAGTCTTGTTTTTAAAATATTCATGATCATCATAAATAACTTGTAAATCCCGTAATCATATACTTCCCAAAAGATGATATTGATTTTCCATGTTTCAAACTTGAATGCTCTCCATCATAAACAAAAAACAAACCAAATCAATTGAAAAAATTTATTGTAGTGCTTTGGTAACTGACAAAACTATTTGATATTTGCTTCTCATTAATTGAAAATGAAGGGAAAACTCTAAGTATACAGATTATAATTTAATTATAAAAATTTTATATAATATTTATCATTTATTATTTTAAATTAAATAGAATTTATAATTTTTTTATCTTGAAGAATTTCATAAAAAGTGGAGCAAAATTTGTTCGCAAATGGTGTTCGTAGACCGATTTGTTTGTGATCTGAGGTACCACTGTATATGGATATTTTTCCTTACAAAATAGATTCCTAAACTTAGCATCGAATATGCACTAATGTCCTTATGCATGCAGAAGAATTCAGTTTCAGAATGTTATGACAAATATGGGAAAAATCATCTTTTATTAATTTCTGAATTTTTCAAAACTACATTGAGTTCAGATTTCAATGAATCATTCATATTATTTCACATTTAGCTATGATACTTGATGGTTTATTTCTACTTCCATTTATAGTCACCTGCAACCAAGTGGTTGCAAGTGATTATAAATGGCTGCATTAGCAACTGGTCAATCACAGTCAATATTTTGGCCACCCCTGGTATAAGTCTACCAGAAACAATTTTTTTGACAAAATTGAAAAAGAACTTTATTATCGGTATCATTATATTATCATAATATATCTAAAAATATTTGTTTGTGTTCATTGTTTGAAAATAATACTCATTAAATAGTCATAACCATGGAGAACACAAATTTCTAATATTCTCCATTACTTTATACAATACATTCTATTAAATTCCTTCATAAATATTAATGTTCAATTATTTTAAGTTTCGTTCTTAATTACTGTGTTTATCCTAAACTACTTAAAATACTATAAACTGAAGCTCTTTATGCAGTTGGTTACATAAAAATCTTTTATTTATAGTACTTTCAGTTAGTTTAATAACCATCTTCAACAAAAAATACATTAGAATTATTTTCAGTATTTTAAGTTTCATTTGTGGTGCATAAATTTGAGATTTCAAGAAAATTCACATATTAATCTAGGTAGTCATAATAGAAACTTGTATCTGTAATTGTAACCATGAATTTTTGAGTAGAACTTTGCAGAAAAGATGTTAAGTTTCCATACTGTATGGTTTTAACAGGATAGTACTATGACACATCAACATGTCACATGACTTTTATGAACACTTTGCTTATACTATTCCAAATCACATCTTTTTTAATTTCACTTTACTAGATTTGTCTGCTTGTAACATTTTTTTATGGAGTTTTTTCAGTTCCAACATTGTTTGAACTATCTATGCAATTTTAAGCAACTGAAAAATAATATTTATTCTGAAATTCAAAAAATAACACTGAATACCTCTAGAGTAATAAATTATAGTGTAGGCACTCATCACATACAAATGACACAGAACTTTATTTAGTATTATTAATCATCATGTACCACAGTAAAAACTTATCTGTTTTCTATTACTCTATAGTGTTATATGTAACTAGAAGACTGTAATGATGTCATTTATTATTATAAAATGTAGCATGTACACAAATTCTTTAAGATATATTATGGTACCTAATGACATTAAATTCTTTAAGAGCAATTTTATTTTAAAATACAATATTGTTTCTGTCAGACTGATTATATTAATTTTTTATTATTCTGATAAATTTTATTTAATACTTGTTATTAAAGAATGATAACTGAAAGATAAATATATTTTTAAAATTAATTATTCGAACAAAAACATAAAAAATAAACTGAAATCTTATGATGTTGTATATGAATTGTATTCTTCCATATATTAATATGCCAGCTTTCACTTTACAATTTTAAAGCTGGAATCTATATTCTAAAAATGTTTTTATAAAAATATAATATCAAATGTTTACTTTTATTCTAAACATCTTTAAAAATATTTAAATTTTTATAGAATATTAATAACTCTTGATATGAAAATATAGTTTTATTAGTTTGCTATCTATAAATAATAATACAATATAATAAACAGTCAAAAAATATATTAAAATAAGAAATATTTTGTTTGTGAAATCTTAAGCATAATTTGTAAGTCAAAAGTTTGTTGAAATTTGCAATCTGTTGAATCCTTTTTTAAGCAAGAATTGCTAAGTCAGTCTATTAGTATCGGAAAAATTTATTATTTTTTCATTAATTCCATTATCAACACATTGTTTTAGTTGCTTTTAATGATTTATTTAATAATCGTAGATATAAGTTTAAAATAATAGCAATTTTATCAGGAATTAAATCAGTTAATCTTTCAAATTATGAAATTTTCTCAGGTCAGTTTAAAAATTTTAAATTTATGAATTATCTTTTTAAATAATCATAGAATACCTAGCTAATAATAATAATTTAAAGAATAAAAAGTTTTGTTGGCAAAAACATTGATTCTATTAGTAATTCTTGTTTTAAAATTGTGAACATTTAGAAGTTTTATGATGTATTTTATAGATTATTTCATTAAAATTTTGATTTAATAGTAATTGATAAAATATATATATATGATTTTATTGTTTGTTTGTGTTATTTTGCAAGTGGTGTGACGTCGCAGTTGTCCGAGATTCTATAGACAATAAATCTGCGAGTGCGAGTCGCTATTCATTCGCCATCAAAAGGCAAAATCAAATCTTGTCTGTATAATAATCGTTAAATCTATGAACTTAATCAATGTTTACGGATCCGTTTGTCAAAAAACTCCGAAGTGAGCCCAATTGTCCTGGTGAAGATTGATAATTAAAAACTGTTTTCACGAACAAATCATTTTATTTTTTTGTAACAAATACAATAAATAATTGATATTTTCATTATTTTTAGGACATTTTAAATGAGTTTTATCTGGATTTTTAATATTTATATGGTTGTGGAGAGGAGCCGGAACGAATTAATCATTTTTCAATTAATTAACCAAACTTATAGTATACAGTGAGATTTTGCATATATCACACAATCCATTAATATACATCACAATCGTCAACCGCAAACAAACTGATCGAATGTGGTTAGCAGTATCGGCAGTTACTTTTATGGAAACTATTTATAGTGGAAAACAGAAACAGTTTGTGTTTACATTGAGAAATATTTATTTTCACAGCCCAGGATTTGACTATAATGTCATATTTAAAATAAGCTATCTTAGATTTCCTTAGTTAGGTCATCTGAAGATAACTTTGTAACCTTAGGCCGGTAGCAAACTAATCGACAAATTGCTACAATGTGACGTCATTAGATCGTAAGCTAGTTGCTAGAGCTACTTATCCGGCAGACATGCGTAAATGAAATATAATGACGTTTACAACCGACCAATTAACTTAAGACTTCCTTTCTCTTACACCCAAAAAAAGTTTATTTTGCACCCGAAGGTGCTTTTTGACTACCTAGAAACCGGCCATCCCAACCCAAAAAAGTTTATTTTGCACCCGAAGGTGCTTTTTGACTATCTAGAAACCGGACCATCCAGCTGGAAAGGTTTTCCCTGCTGGAGGTTTAGTTCTCCTCGTTTGTCGACATCATGGAGACGAAGAGATTAGCAGCATGTGTTACTATTTGCATGAAAGAAGGCAGCTCACCTTTAAAAAGGCATCGAGGACCTGACAGAAAATGGATTCGACGTCGTGAGGAGAGAGGAACCATGAATACAGTGGTTCAAGAGCTATGTCTCGAAAATATTTCATCATATCGGTATTTATGGGTTATTTTAATTAATAAAAATGCTTCAAATAAAATCTTTTGATTTCAATATGATGTAGTTATTTCATAATATTACGACAATAATAATATATTATGTCAATATTATCATGTTACATTCCACTTGTTCGATAGTTGTGACTCCAACTTTGCTCATCCAAACGAAATTAGCCCGCTTTCTACCTGTCATTCTTTGCGATAACGTTTATTGCGCATGATCGTCGGCACTCCGCTTTCTACCTGTCATTCTTTGAGATAACGTTTATTGCGCATGATCGTCGGCACTTGGTCGTCGAAAATATCAAACAAGACAGTAAACCTATGTTCGCCGGCCACGCCTCCATTGATGACGTAAAATGAAGTTCCGATGAATCGTCTCTGCTCGAGCGTCTGCACCGATCAGCTTGCGCCGATATCGCCTAGTTCTAGATTGTTGGCCTTAGATTTCCTTAGTTAGTTTCACCTGAAGATGACTTTGTATTCAAATCCTTGGCTTGTGAAAATAAATACTTTTCTGTGTAAGCACAAACTGTTTCCCGTTCTCCACGATCAAATATGCTCGATTTACAAGAGCTAAAATTAGCTGTTATGTGTTATTTGATTCTGGTGTCGCGCGTGTATTTCCAGTGGCGTATAATACAGTATTGTAACACAATGTAACTTTAAATAGCGATAAATAGGAAAAATGTCTAAAAGATACATTGTTAGTAGTACGTTTATTTCCCATTGTGGGTATAACTGGGTTCTAGGAGACGATTTTCCCGTTTCCCGACAAACTATTCTCGGGATTCGGGAACGGGAACACGAAAAAAATTCCTGGGAACGGGCGGGAAGGAATTCTCGCCTGGAAACACTAAGTAGTGGTATGGATAGCATTCGGTAAGTTCTGAAATGAAATTTGATATGTTGGAAATGTAGCGGAAAATCTAGAAAGAAGAAAAATGATTTTCGAACTGATCAATCAGCTAGTCGGTTTCTCCTTAGAGTGGAAGTGTAGCATACTTCCACTCTAAGGATCCGGGTTCATTTCCCGAGGATCACATCTTCAGATTTTTTCAGATTAATCCATGCCCGTATTTTTGAATCCCTTCCTTTATTTGATGGCGAACTCTTCCACAGATGTAGGTGACAAATGATATACACTTGAACGTGCTGCCAGTACCGGATCTAGTTAGTGCGAGGCCCCTCAAAATATGGCTTATATGTAAAAATAAAATAAGTAACATTTATAAATAAAGACCCATTTTTGTCGGCTGGACTGGCTACGTGGAAACGCTTCGGCTTTCCACTCTGGAGGACCCGGGTTCGAATCTCGAGTCCATCCTTGAAAACATTTATCATGATCATGAAATCGGGCCCTCCCGTCGTCCACAATCCGGCTGATCCCTCCGAAGGGATGGACAGCGTATGCAATCCGGCTGATCCCTCCGAAGGGATGGACAGCGTATGGAAGGACTTCTTTCGCCCCGTCAATTATTATTATTATAGAAAGAAACTGGCGTCAACATGGTTAATTATTTGGATAAATTTCACCTTGATGTAAAAATTTGAACAATTTTATTTTTCATCGGAAATAGCAAGCAACCCCGTGGCCTAATTTTTTATTTTATTTTTTTGCATATTTTTACGCCCCTTTCCAATCGGAGATTACTAAGGGGGCGGGGCCAGTTCCAACTACGGGTTGCACCCACACCCGTGGAAGGGGGCCGGATAGTGAATGACGGGGTCACCGGGCCGGGCCCAGTACCCCGAAAAAATCCGAAACGCGAACTCGGGTCCTCCTGCGTGGCATGCCAACGCGTTACCACTCGGCCATCCGGCCGCCCTCCGTAATTTAAAATAAATTTTTTGAAACTTTTATTTTAAGGATATAATTGGTGGTTTGGTTCTTGTCTCATTACTGATGATTATTATTATTCCACTGGTGGATTTCATTGATCATTTTCAGTTGACATGTATTTATTCACCACTAGTTATTCTCAGTGCTTCAATTACAATGGCTATTATATACCCTAAATCAGACAGAAGATCACCTGCACGAGGTGATACAACTGTAATTCTTGGAACTGGAGCTGGTATTTATTTAGGTGCATGGTTAAATTTTCAACTTGGAATCATTCGTGGTCCAGGATTACCACCTCCATATCAAATAATTTGGCCAGATTATACTCTAATAGGACTAGCTTTACTGCGTGCTTCAATTGGAATTCTGTGTGTTGTTGCATCAAGAGCTTTTTTTAAGAGTTTATCCTATGCTATTGTATGTTATGTGCTTCAGCTTGATCCAAATGCTCTAGAAACAAAACAGAAAACTGTAGTTGAAATGTCATATAAATTTATTACGTATACAACAATAGGAATAATGATCACTTATATTTCACCTATAGTTTTCAGATTTCTTAATATTGAAAGAATAACTATGTTTACTGAAGTGTAAATAAATGTAATTATGATATAAGTACATTAATTAATTCACAGCTTTTATTGATGCATGTTATTACTTTATGTAAATTATAAATATCAAAATTTGAGTGTTCTTATTTTAATACAAAAAAATTTCTCATTTATTAATAAAGTAAATAATTTGGAAAATAAATTGTTTTTAAAAAATATTAAAACTTTTATGTTCCAAAATTTTTGTTTTTTATTAAAAAAATCATATTTTAAATCTTTATTATTTATAAAATAAAGTTTATCCCATAAAACGATATAATAAGTTAGAGAAGAAGATTAATATAATGATTCTGGAATAAGAGGGGATAATTTTCAACAGAAACAGGGTTTTTTAAAATACATTGAATGTATATTTTAAGTATGTCTTATTAATTTCTTTATATTTAATAATATAATAAATCTAGTTTAAATATTTAGTATTCATATTCATTTTAAAAGGAAAACCAAATATATTTTATTCGTGTTTTTTTAGATCTTTATGAAATTTCTTTAAGAAACCTGAAAGTTTTAAATATTATGAGCATTAATAATAAGGTTTATGATATTTATTTATAAATAAAATCTTTTAAAAATTCTTTTTATTTCAATATTAAAGTACTTGGAAGAGATAGTAATCTTTAATTGGTAATATGTCATTCACAATTCATTGAATAATATGCTATTTTTAAGGATTCTTTAATTCAGATTTATATATTTTGTTTTTACTTTTGTCTTTTAAAAATAACTTTTTCTTTGATCTATAATTTCCTTGTAATATTTTATTGGAAAATATAAAGCTGCATATAATTTTACTTCCTTCAAAAAATTAAACTTTATAAAAATGAATACTATAGTCTTAGAAAAAATAATTTTTTATTAATATAAAATCATTTAAAAATTAAATTACTCTATCAGATATGTATATGTATCTAATTGAAAATTTAAATTTTGATTAAAACTTTATAATTAAAAAAATGTGTGTAATAAAATTAAATATAATTTTGTTAAATATACATATTTCTGTAACTATGTACACTGGCTTGTCACAGATATAAAACTACTAAATACTTTCTCTTAATTTTGAGAATCTATTATGCAAAATTTTTAATATTTCATTAAAATTGCTACTAATTTAATCATTGTATTACAGCAATGGTCTTAATTTATTGTGGCCTTTGTTGCATTTATTATAATTACAAAATATTTCAAAAAACTACAATCATTTTTCATGAAATATTTGAAAAATCACTTTAAAGTATTTTTTGTATTGAAATTCAATAAAACAGAATTTTTTCAATATAAAACTTGCACCTCAAACTTATAAAAACTATTATCCTAAATTCTATGCCTAAATTTATAAATGGTTATAATGGTAAAGATTTATAATGGTTTTCATATTCAAAATTATAGTTTTAAAATTTTGAATATGAATTTAGGCATATCCTTTTAAAGAAATTAAATTGTAAATAGTTTACATGGCCAACTTTTCAGACTATTTATTTCATTTAAAAATCTTTTTCCTGTAAGGCATTTATTTTAAATGTAGCCTCTCAACCAATCAAAGATGTCTAAAGTGGCTCTTTGAAGAAAAATGAATTTGAGAATGTAAATGTAATGTATGTTTAGTTTGAGTCCATGATGCTCACTGTTTTCATTGGAAGTCATCACATTATTAACAGTTCATATCATAAGTGCTAATGTTTTTCCATATAAAATATAGAAAAATTCAGCTTTATAATATGGATATTTCGGATATTTTACTTTAATAAGACAGTTGCACTTAAAGAATCTTTCAAGTATCAATTATCTGTTATCTCAAATTATAGAATAAATGAATGCTGTGCCTATTATTTATTAATAACTGGATATTACAACTATTATAAAATAATACTGAAAAGTGATTTCTCAAAAAAATAGTAAATAATAATAAAAATGCAATCAGATCTGTCTTGCATTTTTTCATATCAGTGATTAAGGATTTTAATCCTTAATCACTGATACTTCCAAAACAACAAAATCGATTTTAAAATATTGGGAATTTTAATAAAGAAATTAATAAATAGCTATTCTATTGTTTGGCAATAGCATATAAGTATTTTTGGAATTTGCTTTATATTTTTATAAAATATTTAAGAGTTTAAATAATTCTATTTTACAAGCAGCTTAATCTATCTTTTCCAAGTATTTCAATTACATATATATTATAATTAATATGAGTATAGTATTCAAAAATAAGAATATAAGACTATTTAAGAATTATTTTATAAAAATGCTTTTTTAAGTTCAACATTTTATTTTAGTAGATCGGAAGAGCGTCGTGTAGGGAAAGAGTGTAGATCTCGGTGGTCGCTCAGTGATCAGTGATCAGTAATCCTTAATCACTGATACTTCCAAAACAACAAAATCGATTTTAAAATATTAATTAAATTTATTATTAGTAAATTCAATTTATAATAAAATGACAAATTACATTAATTTTAATTGTTAAATACAGGTGTTTTTCTAGTACCCATACCACCCTTTTTTCTCAGAAATGCAATGAGATAGGAAATAGGGGAAAAAATTTTGATTACCAAAATATATCTGAAGAATTGAATTCTTTAGCATGATAAAAAATTTTGTGGGCCCATCGGAAGTAGGGGCACGAGGAGTCAACTATGAAATCTCCAATGGAAACCAATGCCAATTTTAGCATAATTGGATAGAACTGTGAAAAACAAACCACTTTTGTTTTGAAAGTTTTTTAATATCACTTACAGATTGTGAGATCACAAAAAAAGATGCTGCCGCGTGTACCACCGATTGGGTTATTCAAGCAGTAAGAAGAATAAAAATTAGACAGAGGTCATCTGTGTACATTGCCAAACATTATTGAAGCAGCAAATTATGCAGATTCAAGACGAATTCTGATACTCTGGAAGTAGCACTCAAACCGCAGGTGTGACAAGTCTTGCCATCACAGTTCAAGATCGGAAGAGGTAGTAGCACTTGAACCGCAGGTGTGACAAGTCTTTCACCATCACAGTTTGGCATAAAACCATACTCAAGAACGAGGGTTTCTGGACTTGTTTCAGCCCTTTATGAGCGTCATGGTTGTACACAGATGTCTTCTGTCAGATTCTTCCTTTTATTATTGCTGAATAGCCCAATCGGCATAACATGCAGCTCCATCTTTTTTTTCTGATATCTCATAATCCGTAAGTGATATTAAAAAACTTTCAAAACAAAAGTTGTTTGTTTTTTCAGGCAGCATCTTTTTTGTGATATCTCACAATCCGTAGGTGATATTAAAAAACTTTTAAAACAAAAGTTGTTTGTTTTTCACAGTTCTAGCCACAATTAGTTTTCAAAACAAAAGTTGTTTGTTTTTCACAATTCTATCCAATTATGCCAAAAAATATTAAAAAACTTTCAAACAAAAGTTGTTTGTTTTTCACAGTTCTATCCAATTATGCCAAAATTGGCATTGGTTTGGATTGAAGATTTCATAGTTGTGCCCCTACTTTCGATGGACCCACAAAATTTTTATCATGCCCATTTGATTCTTCAGATATACTTTGGTAATTAAAATTTTTTCCCCTACTTCCTATCTCGTCGCGTTTCTGAGAAAAAAGGGTGGTACAGGTGTTAGAAAACACCCTGTAGAGGTCATTATATTTTCTAAATTCTGTTTTTATATATCTGGATTTCAGCTAATAATCACATCTTTACAAAAATGTAATTTAATATGTACTTATAAGGATAATCAGATATTCTCATAGTGTAAAACTCTAAGTTCTTGCAAATAGCATCTGATATGTGTTGCTTTCTTAAAAAATGATATCAAATTAGCTTCATAGCTATGCTGTTTCCGTTGAGAAGTTTGATCTTGATGTCAGTTTGATGTCTTTTTTGACAAAAGCAATTCATGCCAGATGCTATTTGCAAGAATAAAACTGGCTGGCCCTACAGATAACACATTAGGCACTTTATTATTAAATGAACCTCAAATTTTATGTTGAAGTTATAATGTCAGAAAATTGCTAAAAATTGTCAATATTCTTACAAGAAATATACTTCAGAGAATTAGATATTAATGCCTTGCTATAAAAATAATATTTTTTGTTTTATTGAGATTAAGTTTACCAAAAAATAATGAAAATTAAGAGTGCTGTTTATATTTGAATCACTTTAATTTTTAATAAAAAACAAAGCTATTATAATACAAATTATTGTCATTATATGAAAAATCTTAATTTGAACTTCACACACAATTACTATTTTGAAATTATATTCTATATAATAATAATAATAATAATAATAATAATAATAACTTGTGTGTTGGCAACCATATATTATATTTTGTTCCAATGTAGAATTAAAAGAATATCTCATTAATTTTAAATACTAAATTAAATTTACAAAAAGAGATAATTTGAAAATAAAAAAATTATTACATGCATTTATCAAGATTGCACTTATTCCACTTGATGTAATGTATCAAAAACTGTTAAGAAATTAATGTTGCTTGTTAAGTCTAATCCATAATTGTTTTATCATATTTGATTTAATTTATATTGTTTCCTCATTTGCTAAATTAAATCATATGAAATTCAGTGAGACTATATCAAGTTGGTTTTTTTTTTTTTTTTGTTTATTTATCAAACATTATAAATTTATTTAAATATATATATGCCTATATTTTATTTATAAAATATATAAAATAATGAAACTGGAGCAAAAGTGTCATATTGATTTTATCAGTAATCTATATATAAAAGGTTTCAAAAATTATTAGAGATATTCAAACAATTTTTCGAATACTTCTGTATGCTAATGTATAGCACTGAAGATGGCAATTAGCTGAAAGTACTTTGCAAAATAAAGTAAAAAAAAGTATATCTCATGAGTTTACTGCTACAAAGTGTTTGTTTTAAAATTGTTATTTAGAGAAAACAGTATAATTTTATGGCTGATGTCATAACAATAATTCCTAATTATATTGTTAGTTTTTTCAAAACATGTTTCATTGATGTATTAGAAACAACAAAATTAGCTATATATCTGGTTCACACAATTACACAGTAAGTGGTTTCTGGAAAAGACTGCATAAAATGTGCAGAATGAGAACTTTTAACATTAATTTGAACATAGAGCATTCCAGAATTCATGCATTTATCAAGATTGCACTTATTCCACTTGATGTAATGCCAAAGCTGTCATAAATTATACTCTCTTGAAGTTTTTCTTTTCATCTAACCTGCACAAGTCTCTCTCTCTGGCTACCATTGATCATCCCACACTAAAATATTATTATAAAACTGTTAATAAGGAGCAAGGCAAGTGTGTGTGTTAATGCTACTGAATGCATAATAATATAATGATTAAACATACTGTCTTAATACTACAAAAAAATAAAGCTGTGATATCATATATATATATTATTTCTTTAATGCTTTTCTAGGATTTGATCACACCTCAGCCTTTATTCTATAGATGTTGTATTGAGTGGTTGTGATTCAATTCATTTTTTATTTTGCAATTTTTGTGCAGAAACTAATACATTTTCAATTTTGTGGCTATCTTGTGACTTTAGTACCAGATTTATCATCTACAAAACAAATTGTGAATTTTCAATTTTTTTTTTTAAATGTATCTATAAAAAAATTTTTATGTATTTCTGGAAAATATTTTACAAATGTATATCTCAATATTTCAAATATAAAGAGAATTAAATGAAAAATATGTAAAATAAGAATTATGTGAAATGTAATCATTTATCTATAATTTTTTATATATTGTCTTATGGTATAATAGCAGCAATTTTCAATTATATTCAACTCATAGACACATTGTTGTCTAATGATCCTCAATTGTTTTTTGAATGTGTACTGATATTCACATATATATTTTTTTTAATTTAAAAATAATATATCATAAAAACATTCAGCTCACAGAGCAGGCAATAACACACTCACGTTCATTAAAATAAACTTTAATTAAAGTACTTTCGGCTTGATCCAGCCCTCGTCAGTAAAAATTACAATTAACACAAAAAGAATACATTAAATATCGTTATACATTCTAAACGTATTCTAATTCATAAACATTCTAAATTTGAATAAATATTAAATTTTATATTTTAATTTTTGGACTATGGCATATTACGTCATAACTCCTAGCACTAAAAATAAATAATAAATATAAAATAAAAAACCCATCTAATGTCTTTCTGTAGTAGCACTATTACACCTTAATTATAATAGGTCTGTTTGACTCGTATTCCGCGTCTGTTTCTTCGATGCCCTAATCTTATGTCTATTTTCCTCATATTCCCACGCTGTGCTAATTTTTTCTGGTTCATTATAATTTGTAACGTTCAACCTTTTCAATTTATTAGAGAGAATTTTGATAGTCTCAGCCACTCTAATTTTATGTGGATCGTCAACAACCTTAATCACTTTGGTTCGATCCCAATTCGCAGTGGCATCGTAACTCATTAATCTCTGAGCAATGGCAGTATTACCTTTCTTACCTTCTGCATTAGCTTTATGCTCTTCTACTCTTTTCTTAACGGATCTATATGTAGACCCAATGTATACTACTACTTTGTTTCCCGGTTCGTTATCGGTATCTCATAGACACCTGGTAGATTCATTGGATTTCTCCTGGATTTATCATTTCTAATTATATTAAAAACATTATTTGAGTGTGTGTTATTGCCTGCTCTGTGAGCTGAATGTTTTTATGGTTTATTAATATTGAGCAGTGTATAGTTGAAGATGTCTTTAAAAATAATATTTTTAATAATAGTGTATTATTCTACTGATTATGATATATATGCATTAAGAGAGATGCAAAAATTCTTATTTTCGGAAATCTATCTGTAGCACCAATTTCCCCCTAACAGTAATTTGCTCCCACAAATCGGTAGTTAAAATTGCACCCTTCATTCTTATAACATTAAAATGATTTTATGGCTTATTTTGTACTATAAATAAATTCAAAAATTCTTAAAATTTTCTGACATTAGTATAAAAAATAGTGAAATAAAATTAAAGAAATTACAATTTATAACTTTCAATCAATTTTTTATTAATAGTCTAAGGCCTTTTATGAATGAACCTCTTATGTATGAATTTTAGAAATCACCAAAATGTGTTAATTTAGAATATTTTGTCAGCAATGGGAATATTTGAAATAGATTTATTTCTCTCTCATCAGTTATTTACATTCACTACAATGTTAATTATATCTATATGTAATATATATTAGTGTTATATATAATATCATAACTGTTTTGTCAATTTTTTCATAATCAAATAGTAGTAACTAATTGGCATTATCAGACCTCAGCTCCCAATTAGTTCATAAAAGGCTCTATAATATACTATACATTTATATGCAATGTGTGTATACATTTGTGCAATATATTATAAAACTGTTGTTATACTATACAAATGTTCAGCCTACACCCATTAAAAAATAAGTAATAATATATCATCAAATAATCTAATTTTACTAGCCAACTTAAATACATAAAAACACAGCACTTCTTGCAGTAAAGTATCAAACTAAATTTGTTAGCTTAGTACTTTACTGCAAGAAGTGCTGTGATTTTATGTATGTAAGTAGTCTTAGTTGAAGCAGTTTAATAGTATTGTTTACTAGCCAAATTATAGCCCTTGAAATTTTAACAGTAACTTTTAATGATTAAAAAGAATTTAAACTAATTTTAGTGCCATCTCATAATTAGAATAATTATTATTTTAAAAATAAAATAAAAGTTACATTGTAAAAGTTACCATTAAAATTTCAAGGGCTATAATTTGGCTAATAAAATTAGATTATTTGGAATAAGTTCTCTTGATGTTTGTATTATATAAAGTTTAATATATCATCATAGGTCAGTCTATCTTTGTGTTTTTTATGAAATTTTGAAATAAGGGAAATAAAAAACAGTTTATTCTTTTTCCACAGGAAGATATGCATTTCTTCATTGTCAAGGATTTGTTGCTATTTTACTTTTTTATTCCATTTGTGTAAGAATACTCAGTTATGATGTGAAATAGAACACTGCTCTTTCAATTTTGTCTTTAATATTGAGTTTTTCCCCCAACAAAAATTCTGAAGTTTAGAAACAGATGATGATCATCTAGGACAACATCTGACAAGAAACATGAAGTATTAGCTCCTAATTGAAATGCTTCATTTTTTATAGTGTTGTATGCAAAATTTAGCATTGTTTCTGTTCTACAAAATTTTTTCCTGTTCAGTAGTTATGGGTTTAATCTTGAAAGCTATTGATATCTGCATCTATTGTTTGATTAGATTTTAAAATTTCAAAATAAATAACATTGCATGTATCCACCAAGTAGATGAGTATTTTTTAAAATGCAATCTTTTTTGCTGTCATTTTGGGATTTTTATTCTTATCTCTCCATTGTTTATTTTTTTAACTTCATGATAGAATATCCATTTTTCATCACTTCCCATGATGTGATCAAGAAACAGTTCCTATGCCTAGCATGCTAAGAAAGAATTAGATATTTATTTTTTGTTGGCAGTTGATTTGCACTAGCTCATGCAACACCAGCTTTTTAAGACTATATCTATTTTATTTCATATAAGTGATATACAATTCCATAAAATGAATTGAATCTTTTTGCAATCTTTTTATTTTTTTTTTCCAATTAGTTCTGAATCTACTTTCACAAGCTTGGAACAACTTTATCTTTTACACTGTTTTGTCCATCTCTGAATTTTTGAAACTATAATATTTCAAAGCAATTTTTACATGGATAACATTCTCATTTAATTTTTATGTTGCACTGGTTGCATTTTCATTACTCAAGAATAACAGATATAAATGTGCTTACTGTTTGTACTGATCATCAATTTTTTTTTTTTTTACTTAAAAAATCATGAAAGTTAATGATGATTTAAAACTAAAAGTTCATTCTACATAAAATAATCTCAAGTAAATATTCAAGTTTAAATTAGTGAATAATAACTCGCAAGAATAATCTTAAGAAAATGCATACAAAACTTATGAACTGATATAATGATAAAATATAAAGTTAATATGACCTTAAACAATATCTACACTCTAATCTTTCATTCATCTTATGATATCTCTAATATATAATAAGATAGAATGAGAGATTATACAGTATAATAATCTCTCATTCTATTTTATGCTTTGAATATAGTAATCAAATTATCAATAATATGTAGGAATAAAGTTTTTTATTTTAGGTTAATTTTAAATGAAATAAGAATAATAATATAGTTGTTGTTGTTGCTTTCTTATAAGAAATTTTTTGGCTTTGTACTTTGGGTGATTTTTTTTTTTTTTTAATTAAAATTACTGAATCAGTAAAATATCATTTTTTATATAATATTTTGAATAACACAATTTCACATTATATAAAATGTTCTAGAAAATAACATCATATTCACAATTAACTGAGACAGTTGGGAAATGAATTACCCTGGATAATCTACAAAATATTAAAAATTTGGAATTATGAACAATATGCATTTAATATTTAAAAACAAATAAATTGCATGCATATTTACAGTATATCCAAATATTCTATTAATTTATTGAAAAAAGAAAGAAGACATTGGTTTATTTGCAGCAAGGAATTATTGTAATATTTGTAATTTTAGATTCTAATTTTTATCACCAATTATTTAAACTATAATAAAGAAATTAATCTGGTACATTTAAAAATCTTTCAGATAATGCATCTAAGATAAAACATTGTTAGTTAGCCATCACTTCCACTTTGCAGATTACCCCTGGTTATTGTTCAATCCAGATAATCCATTCTTAATAATCGGAAGTCAACTGTATTAAATTATAGAAAGTTAAAATGTAGTTGAATGCGTTATAAATTTACAATGACATACTATAATAGCATTTGTATTATTATTTATTAACATTAAGTTTTCATTCTTTTTATATCTTTTCTGCTATACTTAGATTTTAGTAGTTTTTCTTAGCTCCCTTTTCTATGATCCTTTAATCCTTTAATTATATTTTTCTTATCAGTACATTTATATGAATATACAATTATATATTTTATTCCTTTATATATATATATATGGAAGTATAACTTTTGCACTGCTTTTATCCATAAATTAAACAAAACATCTATTTTTAGCATTAATAGCAGTCAGTACATGTTTACTGACTGCTCTTTAGTGCTAAGAATAGACATTTTGTTTGTATAATTGTTTATCTTGACATTTAAATGATGAATAATTGAGGATTGATATACAGTAGTACTGAATGCAATTATAAGTCAATACAGATATATCTTTGGATTACAAATCAGCCATTTTATCCATTAATTAATACATTTTCACTATTTGCCATTTTTGTTTTATATTTGCATTGAATAAGTGTTTTTTTAATCATCATTTGAATTCGTTATTTTGTATGAGTTATCTTGTTTATTTCATATGATAACTCATCAAAATCTCTTTTCTATTTATATCTGTAATGAAAGGTTAAGATATCTAATATCCAAAAATATCATTTATTCGAAACAACTGACCCCAACCATTTCAGATAAAGGATCTTCTACTGTTATATATAATTATAGTTTACTTTAAAAATCATATTTGTGTAATTTAAAACTGAAATTTTTCTATGCTGGCAATCTCTATTATTATTTACTTTCTAAATCTACATTGAAATATCCTTTCTGTATTATTTTCATGTAGCTAATAAAGCATTGTGATTAACAAAATGATTTCTAGAAAATTGAAAAATATTTTGAATAAAATAATTTTTTTGTATTAAAAATTTCTAGTTTATTTTGGTAATAAATATGTCAATGCTGATTCCATATTTTCACTATAGGTTTAAATTACTGGTATGTATGTAAATAGCAAGAATAAATTATTAAATAATTCAAGTATGCATATAATATTCCTGGGTAAATAAATATGGAATTAGAAATAGTCAATTAAAACAGAATTAAATGAATTACAAATGTTTTAATAAACATAGTGCTTTTAGTAAGTACCATCATCTATGCTATATATAAATCTAATAAAAATTACATGAAGACTATATTATTTTTTAAATTCTAATTTTCAGATTTTAATATGAGCCTCTCAGAAGCCAAACTGATTAACTCTATTTTTTGTAAATTTCTCAGCTTTAGTACACAAACACATCTTTGAAATAATCACATTCTTTGGTGCTAAAATTAAGAAATTTACAAAATATAGAGTTAATCAGTTTGGCTTCTGAGAGGCTCATATAAGCATTTACTCAGTGGCAATTAAGCTTTAGGGCATTCAAAGGCTTCAGAAGGAAACATGATTATGTGAATCCATTATTAAATGTTTTTATAAAATTTGCAAAAGTTAAGATATTTTAATCATAATCATTTAAGACCACTATCTCTTTCTACTTTTATTTTTCCTCCATCACATTTCCCCTTGTGTTGGGTGAATTTAACAAAAAACCTTAAAATTTATTTGACATTACTAATAATAAGTTGTGAAAGAAACTTTTCTGAACTATCACCCATGCTAGAGGAAAGATTAAATTATTTTTTTATTCTCTTTATGGAATTTATAAGAAAATCATTGCCATTATCCTCATATAACAAGAGTATGCAACTAAAAAATGTATGAATAAGTATTAGAGATGTGTCAGAAAATTAATTAATAAATATATTAATTTTTTTAGATTTTGTGAGGTTTTTATGTATTTGTCAGATCTTTATATATTTATAATTTATTTCTTTTCTCATTCTAAATAAATAAATACACTTTTCTACCTAATTTGTATTATTTTATTTAAAGTTCCATAAAACCTAGATCTGTTTCTGATATTACTGTAATTATAACTTCTTTAAATGACAATAAATAGCTATAAATTTATCATATTTTACTTTGTTGTATTATATATAAAATTTGCTTGCTAAGGATAATTTTAATGTCTTGTCAAATGAGTATTTCGATGATCATATCTCTGATGTATGGGCTATTTTGATGATTTTCCTTTTTATATATGATCTGTTGTATTTATTTGTTGCAGCATATTTCTATTATTTTTTGTAAGCTATGCTGTAATATTTCTATTATACACAGTGTACCTTGGTTAACGATGGCTTTGGTTAACAACTCCTGATTATGTGAACTTACGACAAAATAAAGCTCTGTAAAACAGCTCATCATCGCATCATGTGATTAATTAGCTCAGTCAATTGTTATTTTTTTTAACAATCAATTCAAATCCGACAATATCAATATTAAAATTAATAAAATTATAACCATATAAAAATATATTTAACTAAATGATAATTAACATATAATAATGAAAACAAATTACTTAATTAAAAATAGACGTGCAACAGTTCACTAGTTTCTTAAAGATGATTTCTAGACTATTATTATTTTAAATTCTGTCAACAAGTCTGATTCTATTGTTTGTTTGTGTTATATATTACTTGATACTTCAGAGGTGTGACGTCACAGTTTCGGATTCCATTAGAAGAAGAAAAAAGTCTATTCGAGATCCTACAATTCATATAGACAATAAATCGGCGAGTGCGTGTCACGATCCTAGTTCATACAGACAATAAATTAGTGAGTGCATGTCACTGTTCATTCGCCATCAAAAGGCAAAATCAAATCTCATCGTATAGAGTTGAATCTATAAACTGCTTATCAGTAGTTATGGGTTTGTTTGTTAAAAAACTCCGAAGTGAGTCCAATTATCCTTGTCACTGTTTGTTTGCCATCAAAAGGCAAAATCAAATCTCATCTGTATAATAATCGTTGCCCATTAAAAGGCAAAATCAAATCTTATCTATATAATAATCGTTGAATCCTATGCTGCTAATCAGTATTTACGGGTTCGTTTAGATCGGAAGAGCGGTTCAGCAGGAATGCCGAGTCTAATCAGTGCTTACGCGTTCGTTTTGTAGCAAATATAATAAATAAATACTATTTTCCATATTTTTAGGACATTTTAAATGAGTTTTATATGCATTTTTAATATTTACTATGATTGTGGGAAGGAGCCGGAACGAATTAATCAATTTTCAATTAAATCCTATGGGGAATCGTGCTTTTGATAACGACGGTTCCGCTGGAACGGGTTACCGTCATTAACCAAGGTACCACTGTATTTGACATTGATGATCAGTGAAGTAATCATAAATCTATTCTTCCTGTACTATTGATAATACTTTTGCCTATCTAATTTAACATAAAACTATATTTCTTAAAAAGTGGATTATATATTGTTTTCTATTATCTATTATTGTTGCCATTATTAAAAATTTAATACAATAACAATATAAAAAGTTAGTTGCAATAGTCAGTTCTTGAAACTTTTTATATATAGAGATAATCAAAATATAAATAATATTAACAATTAAACAAAGTGTATTTAAAGAAGTAAAAAGTGAGGAAACAAAGTTTATCTTTGTACAATATTTAATATTTCTTCAGAACATAGCAACTATGTTATATAAATAACAATGTTTGATAAATTATTAATGCTTTTTATGATGCATTAATAATTTATCAAATGATGAGAACTGAGACTTTTACTCCGCATTTCATTATTATTATTATTTACAAAAGATTTTTTTTAATTTTGTGTATAAAACTGTCTTTATTTTTAAAAAAATTTTCCTAACATCTGTTATTTTATTTAACAGACCATTAAATGTGCAATATTTGTTTAAAATGAATATTCTTATCTCTTCAGATAGAATAAATCATCAATTAGTATAATGTATATGTTGTTTATATACAATTATATAGATTTATTTTAAAAATTATTGATTAAATTATAAACGATCGATGATATAACTGCCATTTAATAATTATTTATGAAGTTTTAATCTGAAAATTAAAAGTGTTCTAATATTTTGTTTTCAATGTTGTTTAAATATAATGTAAAATTTATATCATTTTATTCATATAATCAAAACAAAAGTTTTTTTTCACAATTCTATCCAATTATGCCAAATTCGATCGCATTAATTTCTTTAATAAACGCTAATCAGAATTTAAAATAGTAATTTAATAAACGTTAATTTAAAACGTTTCTTTAATAAACGTTAATCAGAATTTAAAGTAGTAAAATAATATTACTATATTATTTTATAATAATATAGTAGCCTACGTAAAAATTCAAATGTACTGCAAAAAAATGCATTGTAATTCTATTAAATGTTTAAGCTAGGTTGACACGATCAATGCACACTCGGACAGAGTTCGCTCGGACGATGCGCTCGCATCCACTCGGATGGCAACCAAAATACTCGAATCGAGTGGCATCCGATTGGAAGTTTAAGATGGCGGAAAGGGCTAAACGATCGCATAAGTGGAGCGAAGCTGAAACTATTAGATTCGTAGAACTATACGAAGAGGAAGAATGCTTGTGGAATGTAAAATTAAAAGGCTATAAAAATAAGGATGCCGCGAATCGGCAGTTTTGAGAATAGTAAAGAACATGAATTTATCAGACATAGGCCCGAACGAAGTGCTGAAGAAAATAATAATAGAAGCACGATATCTGCCATTTTACCTTAGACTACAGACCGAGTGCATTCGGAACATGTAAACGGACTTAAAACTCGGACCGAGTTCATCTCCGAGCGAACTCAGTCCGAGTGTGCTCTGATCGTGTCAACCTAGCTTTAGCATATTCATCAGCATAGGTGAGTTCCAAACTTCAACAGTAAGTCACCAGTGATTAGTCTCTTTTAACGTCAGAAATAACTCAACATCAATTTGTTTCTGGAACGATTTGCTGTGTGTGTGGAGATAAGATGGCGGCTAACATGGTGATGAAGACAATAATGAATGTTATTACAACTTCAATATCATTAGAAAGCACTAAAATTTATTTGCTAGTAAATAACAACGATGATAATGATTTATAACACTCTCTAACTTTTAAAATCTTATCTATAGGAACTACTTTTTCCGCGACGTTGCATAAGCGGTGTAAATCGGTATCAACAGTCTCACCACCTTTCAAATCGATTGCAGTGATGACCGTTTGATGAGCTCAACATTGATTGGCTTGTTGAGCTTTGGAACGGTTTGCTGAGATTTTTTACTCATCACTGATTAGTCTGTTGAGGTTTGGAACACACCCCATATTAACCGTAAACAAGATGGCGACTGACTTCTGATCATCGATGCTTCTGATAAGAAATGTCAATTTTTATTTCAGAAGTTTAAATAATAAACGCTTTTGATTGTTTGTGCTGCTAATGATTTAAATAAATATTGGACTTTACAATATTTTTATTCTAGATCTACAATAAAATTTGAATAATTTTCCGTTTCCATACTTCCGTCGGTAAAAAGTAGGGAAGAGAAAATTACATGAAAATCAATAAATCTATGGTGTATTAAAATCGAGGAAATGCAATACCGAATTTGTTAATACATCAATTACAAAATACATCATTTATTTTTATAAATATCGAAACTTAATTAAAAAAAATAAATAAATCTCTCGCTAATTTTGAACACGTCAGATAATTTACATTAATGTTTTTCCTCGTCACTGTTAAGAACTATCAAATGAGAGCGGATTCTCTGTTACAGAATATTTTACTTTCTGAACTTTCTTATGCACGAAATCTAAATGATCAGGGCCGACCCTAGACGGTAGGCAAGGTACAGGCAATTTTGCCTACGGCAGCAAAACTGCCTGAACTAGAGCGGAAAAAAATAAACACAACCCATACGGGCGGCATTTTTTGGGTTTGCCTACGGCGGCAAAAATTCTAGGGCCGGCCCTGAAATGGTGTGTCGTCATCACTAATCTAGGTTTGTTTACATTTGCTTCATATTTGTAAATTACATGGTAGACTTAAACATTTTTAAAACTCTTTTGGACTTTGTTCTTTTCAGTCGAAGAGATCATAAAATATTGATTTCCTATTGACTATTTTTTTGCGTAACAATAGGGATTTCAAAATAAAAAAATAGAAATGTTAAAAAATTAACACACAACATAATAGCAGAGTTTTCCTCCAAAGCTCAAAATATCGTCTATGTAGTTTACTGTAATTCTGTATTAGAACGAAACTGTGCTATAGAAGTACGATGTTATTGTGAGTTGAATACATAATTATTTATTAATTAATGATTATTTATATTTATGTTAAGTTTTGTATTATTAAATATAAAATAATATATGGGCAAAAAGGTATTTTTGCCCATGTATTCAAATTTGCAAATGGAAACTTCCCTGTAAACTCCGCACTGGGATACCTGCACGGGAAACTGCTGTCGGTGAATTGGGTCGCGTTTGGATAAACTGATGACGAAAACCCAACTGCAAACTGAAATTGATCAAAAGAGAATTACTATCTTTGGTGACCGATTTACTAAGGGTATTTATGCCAAAGCAATGCCAGTTTATGGTTAATAATCAACTCGGGAGGAAGCTATTCTAGTATTGTATATGTTGTGAAGACTGCAAAGACGTTAGTGTTTATCCCTACAATGTTATG
The DNA here is from genome assembly GCA_000484575.1 of Olivierus martensii. Classification (NCBI taxonomy): domain Eukaryota; kingdom Metazoa; phylum Arthropoda; class Arachnida; order Scorpiones; family Buthidae; genus Olivierus; species Olivierus martensii. The sequence goes on from AYEL01063985.1 coordinate 50,142, forward strand.
AATGCGAACCATAGTCAGTGGCGTAGTGTAAAGATTTGGAAAATTATCCGGATAAATTTTTCAATAATTTATTATTTTCGAATAAGTAAAAGTAATTAGGACTTCCTATTGAATTTAGTAACTCCAAAATCGAGAAAATAACAATCAACATACTTTAAAATAATATATATGTATTCTCCTGTTACCTCGTGCCATGTTTTTTTCAGTTTTCTTATTAAGGCTGGGTCTCAGGCATAAAACGTGACATAAATACATCGGCGTATCGACGCTGATGATGTCACTTCCTGTATATCCTAAACGCTGCGTCGTTACGCCGGAGATGACTTTTCTTCAACTTCATATGTTGGCCATTCGTCCAATCAGAAGAGAATATTTTATTTGCAATATGGTATACTGCAATATAAGTCGGAGATGACTTTTCTTCAACTTCATACGTTGTCCATTCGTCCAATCAGAAGAGAATATTTTATTTGCAATATGGTATACTGCAATATAAAATGATACTCACTCACTCTTTGAAATGTGCCCTGTCATGCACTCGAATTCGGGGTACGAACTGATTGTTGAAACTTTGTTGCTCTCTGAAACGATACATATAACGCGTCCATACAGATATTTTGAATTTTGCCACTGCGAAACCATGACATTCAATAAATTTATAAATGAAACCATCGATAAATTATAAACCACTTTAGGCAAGCGTTCCAAAATTGCTGTTGAAGATAAAACGTTTTAAACCGGTTCATGCATCGGAGTCATCGAAGTTTTTCTTCGGTGAATGACGCTAGGGGACTATTTAAAATGGCGTCAGCAAAATTTTTAATTAAAGAAACGTTTTATATATTTTTTTTTTATATAAAGTGGCCTGCACGTAATAATTTATTTTTTATATATAAAATATTTACAGTGTATCTACAATTAAAATTTATATTTAATATGATTTTTCACGGTGTGATTTAAACGTGGTGTATTAACTGATATGCGGATTTTACATTAAATTTTTATAAGTATACCATTTTAAGAAAAAAAAAACATGAGGTCAGAACTGAAACATGAATCAATTTAGAAACAACGAGTACCAATTGGATGATTGGTACTCGTTGTTTCTAAATTGTCTTTTCCTTCTATTGCAACTCTCAGACGCACAAACTTTCTGGACAACCCAATATATATCTTTTATATCATCATCAGAAGAGATTTGGAATTTATCCACAGAAACCGCCTTTCTATTGTTGGCAGATGTTGGGGATATGGATGGAAGAGATGAGTACAGAAGATACAGGAAGAATACAGAAGAGATAAAGTAGTGAATGAACTTTACCTCTTTTCTATATCTTCGTTTTACATAATTCTAATCCATTTTTCCTTCTATATTTCTCTTTTAAGGAATATATCCTCTGGATTGGGAATCCGACATTGGCAGAAGTGCTGACTGAAGCCCAGCAACAATTAGGAGAAAATTTTAACTGGGAATTTAAAACTTTTATATGCCACATAATGGATAGTTATGATTCATCTTCATTTGTGGGACAAGGAACCTCTTTTCCAAAAATCTTTTTTTTGTCTGCAGATGTTTTTCTATCTTTAGTTATTCTATCTGAATCTACTTATGTTTTCTTTTTAATAATGCCAAAATGTGGTAAAATGAAAAAACTCTTTTTTTGAGGAAATGAATTTTGAAGCTAGATGAAATCAATCAAATTTTGAATGAAGTACAAAAATTGTAGTTAAGTTTAAAATGAGAGAGTGCCATTTCGGAGTTCCTTGCACCTCACACACTGAACTTTCATTTCTATATATAAATCTATACTTAGAAATTTCTAACTACTACTATGTTAGGAATATCAATATCTGAAGTATATATTTGATGTGATCTATCAGATTGATGTTTGACGTATATTGATGTATTGTTTTATCTATGAACATTATCCTCTTCTAATAAAATAAATTACATGTTGTTTCATTGAATTGTATTGGAAACATATTTATAATATAAAACTTTGCTTTTGTAATTAGTTTTTGATCAATTATTTTGATTACTTGATTTTGATTATGTCAATGGCAGTGAACAGGTTAATGTAGTAGGCCTTTATGCTAGGAGACCAGCAGTCTATATCTCCTTATCCTCAATTCAGAAAAGAATGCATCTGAATTTGTATCATGAACATGTCACTTGAGACACTAACATGTGAAGCAAAATTTTATTCACAGATGATTCATTCTGCAGTTTGATTTTTTGGAAAGAATATAACAAGATATTATACATTAAATATTAGAGAAATTGATCATTTCAAGGAGATGATCTGTTGATGTCAGTAGAAATCACTATCAGTAGTGACACAGATCTCTCTATCTTTGAGAGAGGTAAAAAAATAAGAAATGTTAGAGAGAGAAAAACTTTGAACCATATGTTTTCCATTTGCAGTGTACTGAATCCAGGATTCATATTGATGATGATGATTCCTGCCTCACAAGCATTGTCTTATAGACCATTATCTTGATGAACTTAGAAGCAATCAATTAGATTAGCCAGTCAGGTCTCCTGACTGGCTAATCTAGTTGATCAATTTCTTTAAACCCAATTAAGCATGCATGAAATGCTCTTCAAAGATAGATTGCTATTCTCATTTATTTCCCAAAAAATTTGTTGAGCTTAAGACTACTCTTTTGCATAAATGTCCATTAAAATCCTGGACAAATTATCCTTTTTGACAACTTTGTGGCCACTATGAGAAGGTGCTTTGAAGCCTGCATTGCAGTTTGAGTTAATCCTATTTCATATTTAGATTAGTTTTCATGATTTTATTTGTAGAATCATTATTTTGATCATTTTGAAATTTGACTCCTAAATTTTTTAAAAACAAATTGAAATCTTTTACAATGTTAGTTATGAACTGCTTAAAATTGTTTTAAAGTTCAAAATACTAAATTTTCAGCACTTATCAGAGCAGTAATTAATAAAGAATAACTTAATATTTATGAAAGACTGTAACATTTTCAGTTCTTACCAAACCATCTTCAGCAAACATAATATAGAATTACAGAATACATTTAAATACAAATAAAAAACTCATAAATTCTAGAACAAAATTATTAGTTTAAAAATTATAAAATTTAAATAACTTTTTCTGTTTATAAAATCTATTTTTATTGTTATTCTTATAGGTTAGCTATAAAAAAATCCCAATTTGGTCAAATGATCCAATTGCCTATTAAAAAGCAGCATTTTATTTGTATTTTAAAAGATATTTACATATTTGTACAGAAGAAGAAAAAAGAATAGAGTTTAATAGAATTATAAATTATGACAGCAAATATGATTACACCATTGACTTTATGCATTCAGTATATAACAATGTCAAGAAGACTAGAAAATCTGAGAAGAACAGTTAATAATGTCCTGTCCAAACAGGTAGTTAGCCCTACATATTTTAGAGATAAATTGCTATGTAAGAATATTATATTCTTTAGGTTAGCAACTATGAGAAGAATAGTTAAGAAACAATATAGGACTCTAATCTTCATAAGGTGCCCCACAGTATTCACTGCATTTAAAAAATGACAAAGATAAATAAATATGATGATGGCCACAAAATAGGAGTATATCAGATTCTCTTATAACAATGATTGATAAAAGCAAGAATGTTATACAGGTAGTTCTCAACTTACAATCATTTGTACTTATGATGCTAATGAAATCTGTTAATTCTCTGATTAGTCATTTCAATTCAATGGGTTTGAGTCCCTGACCCAATGATAAGAAATAAAGAAAGCTTTTTTGTGTCTAATTTTTATAGTTTTTTTTCTTTGTTTATTAAGATAATATATTATATCCTAATAAACAGTAGAAGGGAGAAATTCATAAATTTTGGGCATTTTCAACTTCCAACCACTCAAATTTATGGTGTCAGAATTCAATGCCAAGCCCCTTCATAAATTGAGAACTATCTGTATAGGTGTAATGAAAAGAAATCTACAAAACAGATTACAGAAGCATAAAAAAGATAAAAATAGGAAGGATATCAACAGCACTGACTAAAAGATATTAGGAGAATGATATAGTGATTAATGGGAGCAATGAAAAGTGTTAATTTGTAATAGTTAAAAAGGACTTATAAGTAAGTCTATAGAGATAATATGATGAATTGATATAGGAAATATAATAGATGAACAATTGTCTGAGAACCTTTCAAAACATGATTATTTACTATGGAAGTTAATAAGTTGAAAATGGAAAGTGTATTACATATGGATATCAATCCATATGTAATACTCTAAAGAAAATTAATTAAAATATAACAGCACAACTTACATTGTTTCTTTACAGTATACTCTTAAGAAACTTTTTGGGCAAAACATTTTCATTCTATATTTTATATAGAAATATAAAGGCATGGTCGCTTTTTTTAACCAAGTTATAATTATAAGTTTTTATAAATTGAACATGTTATTTAAATTTTTATAATTTTTAAATCAATAATTTTGTTCTAGAATTTTGGGTACTTTTTACGATTTATGATGATCCAATCTTATAATGCCTTATTAGCTAGAAATAATTTTTCCATTTTATTAAAAATTAACTATGGTCGCATGCTAAAGATTTACCAAGTTGGAAGGTTCTGGTTCAATTTTAGATGATTTTACCACCTTGGTTGTCGGGTTTAATTTTGGATAATTTTATAACTGAAGAATCTAGAATCAAATCCAAATAATTTTACCATTTGGAATATCCAGTCTTCCATTGCCTATTATCACTATTAAAATTACTATCATTGTTAATCATTTTTGACTTACAATTTTTTTGATCTACAATGGGGTTATCAAAACATAACCCCACTGTAAGTAGAGGAACACTATTTAAATGTATTCTGTAGTTCTATATTATGTTGACTGAAGATGGTTTGATAAAAATTGAAAATGCCAGTCTTTCAGTAAATAAAAATTATTCATTATTATTAACTGCTGTGATGAGTACCGAAAATTTAGTATTTTGATATCTTTTAATTTATATATATATATATGTTTAAGAAAATAATAATGTTCAAGCTCATGAGATATCAATAAATTTTTAATTTAAAATTTCTTTGATATCTTATTTTTTTTGTTTGTAATTTGATTTTTGTCCTTCAGTATATATATCAAACTCTAAATTATAATCTTGAATTAGATTTGTGTAATCTTTATATTAAAAATATAATAGCAGATAAATATTTATTGTAGATTTAATATACTAGAAGACTGGGCTATTATAAATAATGAATCAAAATATTTTTTCAGATATCTCAGGTTGATCAAGAAGCTATTCAGGTGACGGCATTCAAAGTTATTTTTGATCTTCTCTTAATTTATGGATTAGATTCATTCCAACAAGATTTTCAATCAGAAGATTTAGAAATCATTCCAGAAACACCTCCAGATAATGAAGAAAATCTGGTTCCTGAAAATGCATCTAAAGATCTTGCATCAAATATTTTGAATATCTTAACTGCTCAAATGAATAGTGAGGTAAGTGTGTCTGAGTGTGTGTGTATGTGCATATGTATATTTAAATAGAATTATTGGAATTACATATATTAATCTGTATGGTATTTTGTTGTTAAATACAACAATTTTTTTGTATTATCATGTAGTTGTTAATTGCTTCATTAAGGATATATGGTAAAGGATATGTAATAGAAAAAAAGAAACTACTCTCGGTATTTTGATATAATTTTAATGGAGGCACTTTATACAAAAGATGTATAAAGTGTCTCCATTAAATTCAAGACAGTGCTAGACCCTATTGTGATATGAATTCTTCATTCACTGAAAGATGTCAGGTATATTATGAATGGTTGTCCCTGCAGCAGAAATAGCATGCCATAGGTCATCCTGCAAGTGATATTATTGGGAATGCCCACTGAATACTAAAAAAACTACACATATTACAATACACTCATGCATGTAGCAATGAATGAATGAATTGATATTTACTCATTTATGTCAATTCCTCCTATATCCTAATGTTGCCATAATTCTATAACAAACTGGACTAAAGGTTTATATAAAAAATTTTGTTTGTTTTTACTATGGAATGCATGTATCTGTTCATTGTTCACAATTTCAATATACCTTGTATAATTAATATATAAATTTTATGAAATAAAATATTATATATTGCATTATGGGACCAATTATCTAGTACCTATATTCAGAATTCTCAGAAAATTGGTTATGTTCCAGAACATGATGAGAGAGAGAAATCCTTAATGGGTGAATTTAATTTGATAATTGTAAAGTACTCATGCTTTCATTGATGTTTGAATGCAGTTTTAGCTTCATTTGCTATCATTATAAATATCAATCACCCACTACAATCAGATAAAATTGGAAATTGTAATGAGTTGTTGATGCCATCTTGATGTAGTCATCATTAAATCAATGATTTTAATTAAGTTAATCTCTCTCTCTCTCTCTCTCTCTCTCTCTTTGTATTTTATTTTATTTTGCAAATAAGGTTAGAGCCTGATACATTGATCCTCATCCTTCAGTAGTCAACATCACCTTAGATCTGGTCACTTTACATTAAGTTCATAACTAGCCAATTTCTTCATATTTTTTTGTGCAGATTTAAATGTATAAGATATCAAAATTGCCTAATCTAAACTATTTCATTATTATTACAAAATTGATCATACGAAAATGCTTTAGTTTTTCACCTAGAGGACTAGATTCAATTCTGGATTCCATCTAGTGATGCAAGGAATATATTGATACTTTAACTTAATGAATGCCTTTGACATGTATACCCATCAAGATGATGGAACAGAAAACAATAAAAAATGATATAAAAAAATTCAGTCCTGATTTTATTAATCCAGCTTTTGTAAGACAGTTTTTTTATGTAATCGGTGAAATTATGCCCCTCTGGTGGTGGGTCCTAAATTTTTCTAGTTGCTGAAATATTTTTAAAAATTATGTGTAAACATTGTTTATATTTGAATGGCTCAATAGAATTTGGAATTTTTTTTATCCCATCCTGTTGATTTTATAGTCAAACCTACCAAATCCATTCAAATTATGTGATTCGATAAATGATATTTTGGATATTTTTGGAAAAAATCAAATTTTTCTTTAAATAAGCTATAAAGATCTGAAAATAAAAAATATTGTAGATAATAAGAAGAAATGATTAATTCTGTTAAAATAAACTAAGATGTATTGTAATCATTCATTTTTTGTTTTAATTTCTCTAAAAATTTAGGAGAAATCACAAAAAATGAAAAGTGAACATCCTCAGGCCATTTAAAGGGGTTATCACTTTTATTGTTTTATTGCAGCTACTCCTTTCACAGGTAATTGCAGCCAAGCCTACTTTGGATGTGGGCAAATAGTGATAGGTCCAGAGTTACAATATACCAGTGATAGTCCAATTAGAGGAACAGAGGATATGGTATAGCTGTTTATTTACCAGATGAGGCCATTTTCATTTATGTTAGGACTTTTTCATATAAATAAATAAAATTTATAAATAGTATTGCTAAAAATTGTGTAAATAAAGTAAGAACGAGTTAATAAATATAACAAGTTAATAAAGTTAATATTGTTATGAAATAATGATAAAGATGACAATATCTCAAGGAATTCATGTAATTTTTTTAATAATTATATTACATAACTTTAATCAACAAATGTTATGTAAGTCATGGTTTTTTATCAATAATTTCAGAAATTTTTGGCTGAATTTCTTGATTCATGGTTTATTTCATTCAGAAGACTTTTTGCTATTTAAAAATATTGACTGTTTTGTGGTTGGATGGCTAAAATTTCCATTAAAAAGGTTAAAAAAAATTGTCTAAAGGAATAACTATTCAGACTTAAACCTTTCTAATCCTACAATTTAAGTTTACATTTCACCTATAATTTTTCAAACCACTGTTACAGCTATGCAAAAAATTCATATGTGGAAATTTTATTAATCATGGAGAATTTTTGAAGAAATTTTGGGCTTAAATTAAAACTTTTTATAGTTACATTTATATGCTTTATAATAGAATTACCATATAGCAACAATTCCAATACATGTTTATGTTGTAAACAAAGGATCTTGATTCTTTTCTAAAACTTTTCTTTTTCTGTAGGGCTATACCATTGAGTTCACTCCCATTCCACCTGAAAAAATTTTGCCCAAAAGTGTACTTATCTGGTTGTATAAAATTTACAGTATTTTTCAATATAGTATTTGCAGTCTTTTTGCATCTTGTGTTTCTATAAATAAGCAGAAGTTTTCATTAATAAATAAAATGAGAGAATAAAATAATACAATTTAGGGAAAAAACAAATGATGGTTAAAATTTTTATCATATACATCCAGTTCTGTTTTTACTTGAATTTTTTTTACACAATTTCGATTTAACATATATTAGAAAAAAAATTTCATTCTGTTTTTACACGATTTGTTTTGATTTAACATGATCAACTCAAATTCTAAGAAGAAAAATGTTTTCGTATTACAGTGAATGCAACGCAAGATGCAATGCTTCTTAGCTTTGCATTATTCATCTCCATGTTGTTTTTGATTCCAATTAGGAAAAAATTTCTGGAGAATTTCCCCAATTTATATATATAACTTCAATAGGGAATTTGTTTTGTCTGCATTTTGAGTTTGGTGTTTAAAGAGAAAAGTAACTTTTTGATGTTTAATAGTATAAAAAAATAAAAGTTAAAATCAAAATTTTATGAGTAACTCATATTATTTTGCATAATTTTTGTGTTTATGAATAAGTAAAATATTATTTCTGGTACAGTTTTACATTAGTGCCATATGAACGAAAATAGTACTGATTAAAAGATGATGAAGAGTAGAGAAAACTTTTCAAAAGGACTGCACTTCTATTTGGTGCAGATTTCAAGAAAATGAATAATAAAATTTTAGTATTTCTCCACATGCAATAGTTAAACCAGTGTGCACCACTATTTTGAAAACCGATCTAAAAAAAAATCTTCATCATTAAAGAATTAACGATTAGCAGATTGATGATTAAAACATGAATCAACAATTCTGTTATGTTTAAGATTCATTCAAAAAACCGTATCTCGGATTTCAAAACAAGTTTTCAAAATGGTGGCACATACTGGTTTAGATACTGCACGTGAAGAAATATTATAATTTCATCTTTCATTTTCTCGAAGCCTGCACCATATAGAAGTGTAACCCTTTTGGAAAGTTTTCTACTCGTCATCATCATTTAATTAATATTATTTTTATTCATATGGTGCTAATGTAAAATTGTACCTTATTTTTCTTTTCAAATGATAATTATTTTATATAATACAATTTTATATACAAGTGCAATCTTTATGAAATAAAAAGTGCAAGAACATAAAAATAAAAGGATTCTGACATGATTTTTCATAGGATTTATTTTTATATTTTTGATGATTTCTTATGTCTGGAACCAATCTTCTATTTTCTCATAGATACAGTATATTTTTTTACACACATTTTTTGGAATGTATCTGTCGTGTAAAAACAAAATTAAGTGCATTCATAAATCATTTTACACAAATACTAACAATAGTGATATCTAGCTCATCTCAGTTGCATTTTAATTCAATTGTTGCCACATAACAATTGTAATTTGATATAAGAATAAAATTTTAAAATTGTAACTGAGGTACTATTTGAATATTTACAACAATAAAAAAATATATAATAATCAAATTGATATTGATACCTATAACATAATACAACCTAAGTAGGGATTTTTAATCAAATAATCCTAAACTAGCAAAATTTTATCCCTAGTAGACTATTTTAAAACTAAACTACCAAATTAATAATCATTAATCCAATAAATAGTGGCAATGTAATGTAATTAATAAATAATTATTAATTTGACTATTTAGTTCTAAAATAGTTCACTAGGGATAAAATTTGGCTAGTTTAGATTTATTTGATATTGATACTTCTAATACAAGGAATTTATACTTAACGTAGTATACAAATTGAAAATTTATAGATTTTTTTTAGAAATAAAATATTAGTTTTATAAAACAAAAAGTTAAAGCCAAATATTTTTATCAGTCAGTAATATTATCCACATTACATTGCACTAGTCAAAAAATTCTAAAAAATTTATTCAAATACAGAAGCAAATATTTTACAGCTGCAATGTAGAAAATTTCTTAACACTGATAACATATGATTTCCTCTTTTAATAGATATATATATTAATTTTTCTGCTTATGTTAGCTATTTTTGATAACAGAAAAAATTCAAGGTAAACCAAAATTATATTTAATTAATAGGAACTTATTTCTTAATTTTTGATTTTCTCAGTAATGTTTTCTAGATTTTAACATCTATGGTTTTCTGTTTCTAAGCAAAATAATAATAATAATAAATTTATTTTAAAAAATCTGTTTTATATTAATTTTTTAAAACTTACAATAATTTAATCAATTTTATATGCTAAAATTATTTCATGATGAAACAATAGAATTTTTTTAACGAATGAATAACTTAATTTTTTACATAAAAAATTATAAATTTAACATCATATAAATTTTACTACATATCATAAGACCAATATTATTAGAATTCCTAATAAAATATTATTTCTCATAATTAATAAAAATTAATATATAAAATAAATTCAGCATGTTTTTTCACTTTATTAAAAATTTATTTAATACAGTGGTGCCTCGCAATTTGATACTAATCTGTTGCCGAAGTAATGTTGAATTGAGAAACTGTCGAATTTCGGGACAATATTTCCAATTAATTTATAACTAAACTACCCTGTACAAACCTATACTGAAAATATTGAGATAGGGCTCAATGTAAAAAAGTAATTGAGTGTGTGGACGTTTTCGGTAATTGTAATCTTCTGTAACTTCCTTTATTATATCGTACCATTTATACGTTCCGCGAATATTGAAAAACGATAGATATATTTTAGAATTTTTTTCTTAATACATTATTTAATTACATTAACTTTAACAAACACGGGGCCCGATTGGGTGCAATCTGTGCAATCGGCTTAAATCCGGCACTGCGTTTAGCGCTTAGTAACCTTCGGTTGGGCGGCTGGATGGCTGAATGGTAACGCTGTCGGCGTGCCACGCAGGAGGACCCGGGTCTGGTCCCGGATTTTTTCGGAGTGCTGGGCCCGACCAGATGGTGCTAGGCGATCCCCGTCCTTCACCATCCGGCTCCCCTTCACGAATGTGGGTGCAGCCCGTGGTTGGAACTGGCCCCGCCTCTTAGTAATCTTCGTGATTGGAAAGGGGCGTAAAATATGCAATAAACCTCCGGTTGGAAACCACATAAAACAACACATAAAGGATGAGTCAAGTATCTACATTGTATGGCATTTGAACATGCTCTCTATTTCGAGGAAAAAACCTCCGGTTGGAAACCACATAAAACAACAAAGGATGAGTCAAGTATCTACATTGTATGGCATTTGAACATGCTCTCTATTTCGAGGATCTGATGATAATTCCGAATCTCCCATTCCCAAATTTTTCAGATGGATTTGGATCTGGGTGATCGACTTCTATCACAAATGTTGGCATCTCGTGAAAATTTTCAAAATCATCCAAACTTTTTATATTTTTCATTTTACACTGATTATTAATTTCCGGAGTTACAGAACCCATTATTAAGTTCCTATATCCATGATGGTATTAGGTAAAAATATAGAATGGAAATTGAGGAATTGAGACCATATCGCTTCCGAGAAAATTTGATTAGAAACATTTAGAAATTTGGGACATCTCCAAATTTGGAAAAGTTGAGATGTCCCAATTTCTGAATGTTTCTAATTAAATGGCTATATATTGCCCGTCTCCTCTCTCTCGTTTTACACATCTTTCTAAATAATTTTTGTCTACTCAACGGACTTTAATTAACGGAAGATAGTAGTAAAATTAGATCATTAATTATGACGTTGTTAATTATTTTAAAATAGCAGACGTTCAGGTGTTTCTCCTAATAAGTTTTTAATTATTCAAAAGACAAGATTTTTATAAAATTCAATAGAGAGATGAAATCATGGAAGATGACTTTAATGACACATATTTTAATCCTTTATCTTTCATATCATTTATATATAATTATTCAAAAAAGTGGACATATCTGAAAATCTGCAGTTCTTTCTGAGATGATTTGTATTGGCAAATACTAAACTTCTCAAACTGAAAATGTTCGGTGTTTTCCTAAAATGTAGGAATTTCATGAATTTCGATTCCTAAAATTTAGAAAGCTATAACCAAGGCTAAACTTGGTGAAATTTTATTTAAATTATTGTTAGTATACTTGTATGTGTAAATGATTTTTTAGTAGATGTAATGATTAATTATTCCGATAGAAATACAGTATAGAACACAGAATATAGAATAAAATATGTTTTAGTGATTTTTGTATAGTAATGGGGTAAAGCTCTTGCAAATTTCAACGCGGTAAATTTATAAATATTTGGCTATAATTTGGCCTTAACTTAGTAGCTTGATGATAATATCAAAAAAATAGTAATTCAAGAAAAGGTTAGTGTCAGAGTTATATCGATGTAGTAGATTGTTTATAATCAGTTTTATTAGTAAATAATCTTTCTGTATATATAAATATATGGTATACCAAATATATTATTTGATTTTTACATACTGTATATTAAACCATTATAATTTATACGAAAACATGAAAAATGCCTTTTGCAATAATTAAGATGCTCTAAAAATATATTTTTGCAATTAAATTAAGAAATTGTATCATCATCAGTTTGGCATAAAAATCTGTTTTACCTGCTACGAGAGAGAGAGAAGTACTATACTGTGTAGTGTATGAAAAATGAACATAAAAAACTATGACACAAAAGTTATGGTTTCACATTAAAATGACTTCCTTACTGTATATAAAAATAGCATTTTCTAAAATACCCTACCATAGAAAACTTTATTGCTATTGACTTAAATAGTAAAATTCTCCAATGATTTCTTTATAGAAGAGATGATAAACAGTGATCAATTGTTGCAAATCAGGTGAACAATGGTCGGAATCTATTTTGAATATTATATATAGGATGATCTCTAAGCCTATCAAAAAAATTTTATGAATTATTCTAATAGTAATTAAAATTTTCTGTTAAGAAAAGCCAGTTTCTAGAATGCTATTCTTAAAATTACAGGGGTCTCCAAATTACAACAGAGATGCATTAAAAAATTTAATAATTCAAATTCATAATTGAACATAATTTCCCAAAGAAGGAATGTTGTAAATGAAAATTAGATTTGTTAACCATCAAAACTCAAAATCAACATGTTTTTAAAAAATAATTAAATAATTTATAATTTAAGAAAATTTACATCCAGTGCTGGTCCTATAGTTCCTGGCATCCTGGATAAGCTGAACTTCAGTATGCTTTAGGCAACATTCGTAAATTACAGCCTGTTATTAGAGGGAGAATGAACAAGATTTGTGATGATAAATAATGTAGAGGAAGGAGTCATGAAAATTGTGACATCATGTTATAAAAATGATTAAAAAGTTTTATGTTTTTTATGATTAAAAAATATATTCTGAATTTTAAAAAATAAAAAAATATAAGATATTTATGATTAACTGCTTGAAAAATAAAAACTATAATTTAAAATATTTGGAGGTGCATTTGTAATAAATGTAAGATATATATATTGTTTTAAAACAATTATATCCAGTTGTTTGAAACTTTATTTGGAAATTAAAAAATATGCACATATTCTTTAATTTCCCAAACAAAATATCAGTATCAATAAAATTTGTATTTTCTATTATTTTATGTATTTTATTTTTTGATTTTTATATTAAAATTGGGAAATAAATTTTAAGCAGAAAAGGAGGATATTCAAATATATTATGTCATGATCAAAGGTTAAGCTTTGTGTGACAACAAAGTGTTCATAATAGCATGACATAGTTTATGAATGCCCCCTTAGTTTATGAAGTACAGTATTATATGTTTGTTTATTTTATTTATTATAATGAGGAGGAAGAATAGAAATAAAAAAATTATTATAATAATCAGGTTAAAAAAAATAGTTCTGACATAGCATCAGAGTTTCAAATAATTTCTTGAATAGTAACATATTAACCATTGCAAATGAATCACTTTCCAGTAACCTCAGTTTCCTGTTTTAGCTTAAGTTATGGCTGCCAACACTGTTAATTTCTGTTGCAAAGTTGTACCAATTTTAATAATTTAATTCACAATAGAAAGTATTTAATATTGATAGCTATTGTCAACTTGATAATCACAATACAGTGGTGCCTCACAATTCGACACTAATCCGTCGCCGAAGTAATGTCAAATTGAGAAATTGTTGAATTGAGAAACTGTCGAATTGCGGGACAATATTTCCCATATAAGACTTAAAACTAATCCGTCGCCGAACTAATGTCGAATTGAGAAACTGTCGAATTGCGGGACAATATTTCCTATATTGTCGACTTGCGGGACAATATTTCCCATATAAGATTATGTAAAATAGATTAATTCGTTGTTGGACCCCCATCTCACTCCCCTAACTAGTGAGTGAGAGAGATACAATATATTATTTAACTGTCGAATTGCAGGCATTTCCCATATAAGAAGACTATGTAAAATAGATTAATTCGTTATCGTGTCCTCATCTCACTCTCCTAACGGATGAGGGGAGAGGGATACACTATATTATATCCCACTCCCCTAATGAGTGAGATGAAAGAGATACACTATATTATTTACTCCAATTCCCCTAATGGGTGAGGTGTGAGAGATAAACTATATTATTTACTTTATTATATGTGTTTTACAATTGTATAAAACACTAAATTACAAAGTACACTATTTTATACACAACACACAATTTATTAGCCCTTGGATGTTGGAATGAGTTCCAGCAGACACCCTAGCATCTATAATCTCTTTCTGTTGCAAAACCTTGCCACAGTTGTCCTAGGAACGTCATACTCGAGTTACATTTTAATTCAAGAAATCGCAACAAGCACTTGAAGCAGGATAAATACACTATATAGCACCCATAATCTTCTCACTCTGTTGCAAAATGTTGCCACTGTTGGTCCTAGGAACGCCATACTCGTTCTTAGGACATATTAATTGTTACATTTTAATTGTTCTAACATATACTAATAATACAATTGTTTCCGGAAACATTTTCAACCTACTATGGCCCTCCTTAGCCGGTAATCTCAAGTGAGTTCACTTGAGATTACTGGCTGAGGAGGGCCATAGTAGGTCAATAATGTTCCTGGAAAACAATTGTATTATTAGTATATGTAATATATATTATATATATATCTAATAATAATTTTTTCTTTGTCTCTTTGCTCAATCAAGTGGTTCTTATTTTTAGAATTATTCCTCTTGTCAGTTCTCTTTTTAACCATCCTTACATTTCACTAAAAAAAATAATAATAATTACGAATTTTTTACTTTCTGAAAAATGTAGAATTG
The DNA here is from genome assembly GCA_000484575.1 of Olivierus martensii. Taxonomy (NCBI): domain Eukaryota; kingdom Metazoa; phylum Arthropoda; class Arachnida; order Scorpiones; family Buthidae; genus Olivierus; species Olivierus martensii. The sequence goes on from AYEL01063985.1 coordinate 65,615, forward strand.
AAAATTAACACAAACAAGGGCAAACATCAAAGTAGCCCAAAAACTACTGACAAATAGCAAATGAGGTAAATACCAAATTAGCCCAAAAAGAACTGACAAATAGCAAATGACATCAAACACCAAAGTAGCCCAAAAAGAACTGACAAATAGCAAATGACATAAACTCCAAATTAGCCTAGAATTGAAAATTAACACAAACAACACGGGCAAACACCAAAGTAGTCCAAGAACTGACAAAAAAATAGGGCAAACACCAAAGTAGCCCAAAAAGAACTGACAAATAGCAAATGGCTGGCAAACACCAAAGTAGCCCAAAAAGAACTGACAAATAGCAAATGACTCAGCAAACACTAAAGTAGCCCAAAAAGAACTGACAAATAGCGAATGACATCACCACAATTCCATGTATACGCATGCGCCAACCCATGAAACTCAAATGTCGAATTGCGAGACACCACTGTACTAAAATGTTATCTATTATAAAAATATGATTAATTATTTAAATAATATCTTTATTAAAAGCATTGTTTTAATATTCTTTCATATACAATTTTTCCTATAAAAAATTATACATGAACTATCAATAAAAATTAGAAATTTTGATTAGAAAAGCATACTAATTTGCTAAGCAAAGTATAATAATAATAATAATAATTTATTATTATTAATTGGACTATTTAGTTTCAACAGGTTCGGGCTGTTGTATCAGAAGGAATTGGAAAATTATTATTTCAAGGATGTGTTTCTTCATCTAATCTTTTGACACAACTAATCCTACTTTGGTATAATCCAGTTACAGAGGATGATTCTTATTTACGTCATTTTCTTGGAGTTTTTCTTCCAGCATTTGCTTCTTCTAAAAAGTTAGTATTTATAATAGAAATTGATGAATTTTTGTATAATATTTTAATGATTATGTTTTCAGGTGTAATCAAGAACAGTTTGAAGAAGCTTTTCTACCTACTCTCTCTGCTTTATTCGAAGCTCCATATTCCAGTCCATTAGCTCAAATAGATCAATATAATGTTGCTAAATTTATGCTTGAATTAACCAATCCCTATTTAATTCCAAATCAGAAACAAGTAAGCAAATTATAAAAATGATGCAGTTTATCATCTATATTTTAAATTATATAATTTATAATTTTATACAGGATGTTACTATTCATGACCGATTATCAATTAACATCTGTAATGAAATTTTGAAGAATCCTCATTCTGGACAAACTCAGCTTTTTGCAAAAATTTTAAATTATTTAAAACTCAGTTCAAATGCAATATCTGTACTTAAGGATTTGGATATTCTCTGTGAAACTATTTTAAAGGTGCACTTTTTATATATTTAATAAATTATTTATTTTTTTAATAAATTTAAGAAAGTTTTCATTAATTAACAATTTCAAAAATATATATAGTATATAACAGTATACTTTTTATTATCCTGGATGGTTGGGAAATTAATATCTCTGAATAATACATAAAATAAACAAAAACTGGAACTACAAACAATATGCGTTTAGTATTAAAAATTGAAAACAAATTTTATATTTATATATGTAGTATTCCTTTGTTCTATTGCTTATTGAAAAAGGAAAGTAAAAAAGCTTGCTTATTTACAACATTGATCTTTCTACAAATAGCTGAATATTAATTGTGCAATATCATCTTATCGGTAAGAACAATGTGGCTTTACTCTGCATAGTCAAGCAGAGCTTGCATATGGGACAAAACAATACTATGCAAGATTTTTTTTTTGTTGGTATTAAGAAGGCTGAAAATTACAGGAACAGTTATTAAAAAAGATAGTTATCATTTCCATGATAACAAAGAAATTATAGTGTTACCTCTTTGCTATCATGGACTGAAGAAATGGATGATTCTTTGCCATAGAAATAATCTTATACTGTATCATCCTGTATTTGTTATAAGTTTTAGCATTCCATATGTTTATAATTCTATCCTTATAATTATACTTCTATATGTTACTTTTCCATAAATTTAGAAAAACAGTGTTATGGAATTGTAATAATTTTGACATCATTCTATAAGATATAGTCTTTATTGTATGCTATCAAACATAAGATGGTTCCAGATTCTTGTTAAGTTATCTAAACATGGATTAATATTGTATAAGTTTAATAATCTAATAATCCTGTTTTATCTTAGTAGTAGTAGTAATAGAATGGTGAGGAGCCTACCCAGCCCAAGCACCGCGACCATCAGTGGTCTATTGTGCACCCCCAATCAAATCATTCCAGAAGAAGTCCTGTCTTAAGAACAAACGACAGTATTTTCCTCAATGGGACAGTGACAAGATCCTCAGGAACAGGAAAATACATCCCCAAGAGATCACGTCTAAGCTACAAAAGGGCCACACATTCACACAAAATGTGAAGAGGAGTTTCCTCTTCATACTGACATCTTCTACCTATAGGTCTATCAGCAAGCCTAATCAAGTGAAGATGTCTTCTAAGATGACAGTGCCCTGTAATCATCCTAACTTCATATTTATTCAGAGAAAGCAACTCTTTAGTTCACTAAACAGAGCAACCCAAAATGAGAGCTTTCGCCTGCCTAAGATCAGAGATAGACCTCCAGAAAGCATGATGCTGGGCCGCCAGCCAGTCCTTGACAACCCCCCAAAGGCATCCGAACCAATGATAAGGACAGGCTCAGGTCCAAAAAACGGATGAAAAGCCCCTTTCCTTGCAAGCCTATCAGCAACCTCATTGCCCCCAATCCCCTTGTTCCCCAGCACCCAAACCAGTTGCACCCTGTTTTTGGTGGCCAGTTCCTCAATGAGAAGGCGACCCACAAAACTGAAATGTCGAATTGCAAGACCAACGAATTGTGAGTCACCACTGTATTTGACAGTTAAATACTTTCTATCACAGATTAAAACAAAAAAATTGGCACAGTTTTTCAGATTTAACTCTGAAATTGTTTTTACTGTGGAGGATCCAGATTCAATTCCCAGGTCTCACACTTCCAGTTTTTTCAGGAGGGATCTGGGCCTGATTCATTAAAATCCATCCTCCACCTATCAGCTGACCCCACCAAGAATGTAGGCAGCATGTGGTGGGCATTGAAATGCCTGCTGCTTAGTACTCATGGGATTAAACTGTATAAGAAAAAACTCTAATATTTCTGTAAAATCTGATTTCACATCAAGGAATTTTCTTATTTTGACTATATTTACATGATGAATCAGAAAGAACACCCAATTGAAATTGGTGACAAGCACTTTATTGCAATAGAACATAGTGATGTACAAATGCAGGAATGTCAGGCAGGCTTCTGAATTTCACACAGTCTATGGCAGGGGTTCACAAAGTTTTTCCTAGGTGGGCCAAATTGTAAATTCCAAAATTATTGGCGGGCCAAAAAGTGTTAATGAAAAATGTGTTCAAATCGATAAAAATTAAACACAAATTAAATCTTAAATTTCAAGTTTAAATTTTTCCAACTCAACAATGACTTGTCTGAATTTTTTAATATAAGAAAAAAACTCTGAATGTAGCTATAAAAATCATGCAAAATTTTATATATTTTAAAAGATTATTAAAGATGTGAAAAAAATTTTCTGTCGTAGGAAAGGACATTACCAAAAATTAAATTATCAATGCGAAAAGAAGAAATATTTTCAAATATTACATTCCTGAAGTTTATTGAGAAGACTGTTTTCCTTTAGATACATTCCAGCAGCATAGAAGATCCCAAGGCAACTTCAGCTATTGTAAATAAATTGAGAGAATTTTTTCTCAATAAATTCCTATTACTTGAAAATTCAACAAGTATATTTTGAAAGGTTAAAATATATATATTTTTTCCTCCCTGTTAAATTTTAATTATTTACTTTTTTTGATTTATTCGAGAATTGAGGATTAAAAAAAAACCAATATACCTATTTATAAAAATGGCTTTATGAGTAATCCAATAAATATTGCTGGAAAAACATCTATATAAAATTTTAATTTGTACAATTAATTCAGAAAAATAAATTTCTTTAAATTCTGAATGAAACTCCAGAAAAAAAATATCATATTAAATTTTAAATTTGGCATTTTTACTAGAAATCAATGACCAGTCCAGACACATCTCAAGAGAGAAGATGTGGTAGAAAAAGTTTGGAAAAGTGAAAAAAAAGAAGAAAACCGCTCAGGATGGATGTTCCTGATAGCGATGCTAAATGGATTCCTCCAGAAAAGGTTTTTACAAGACCATTTAATTTTAAATCTATTTGTTTTACCATCATCTATCTCCATTCTACTTCAAATAGGTGTATTAGATAAATGGTTTATTTAGACTATTCATGAATAATTTATAAATTTCAAAAGATGTTTCTTCTTATATTTATGATCTTAATACTTCCAAAAATTTTCTCTTTCTCTTATACATTTAACCATAAACCGATATGCAACATACTGCCGAAGACACATCAATGTGCAGAAGTACCAATCAACACCTTCTCTGCATCTATATACAACATAAAAAGTTTTCTCCTTTGATAACATATTGAATTTTTCTCGTTTCACTTTTTAATCAATTTTTAATTTTAATAAAAACGAATTAAAACAACGAAATTTAATTTTTCTGGTAATGGAAAGGTGATGATAGTATTTTTAATCGAGTGAAAATATTTTCTTCTACTAATTAACTTAACTATAAATGATGTTACACGTTTTTTCGATCAAGAATTTAATATGGTTTTTTTTTTTATTTTAACGAATGAAATTAAACATAAAATATAAATTGATGCAATTAGTTTGAAGTTAATAATTTAAGTAACACAAAATAAAAATTTTAAAAATTTAATTAGGTTTTAGTAAAAGATAAAGAGCTTCTTTTAAAATTAATTATAGCTTAAATTACTAGTAGAATATTTAATATAGTTAGTGAAATATTTAATGTTATAATTTGCATTGAATTAATTGATGAATCAAAACACAAATTACATGAAAGAGCTCTTGTATAAGGATTAAATGTAAAATAAAAATAAAATATGGGTGTTTTATAAATAATAATTAATCTTTTAAAGTATTAGAAGCTGTCAAAGTTAGATCGAAGCTGAAAATAAATTCATCGCTAGTAACTTCCTTTATGTCGCCCGAAGAAAAAAACGATGATTGTTTCAATCTAAGTAATTTTCTCGTACTGTATTGGTGAAAATTCCACGCATTTTGGTAATAAATAATTTTTAATTCTTCCTAGATATTAGGTAAAATCATTTTCGGTTATTATTAATTTTGTTATTCTTTTATAAATTGCATTTTTCTTCGTAATTTATGTATTAAATTGAATAACTGCAAAAATTTCGAAATTATTCTAAAAATCGAATTTTCTAACTATTAATTTCGGTTAAATATCAGAATAAAAATCTATTAAAAATAATATTTTATTTTAGAAATAAATTTTATGAATAATTTATGAACTAATTCAGACTTTATTCGAACTGTAAAGTGTTATATACTTTGGCACATTTATGGTCTCATCAGTAGAAATACGAAGAACCATCAGAAATACGATTCACCGATCATTAAAGATAGCACCAATTTTTCACATCTGCAGTGATTGTACTTCTCTTTGATTCCTTTCACAAGTTCGTGCCATCATTAAAATCTATAAAAGAGTTCCATACTAAAATGAAAACTTACCATGAATCGTATTCACTTCAATTCACATATTTTCATTCTAGTCTTGAAAATGATTTCTTTTTTTGGAACTATGAGGTTGTAGACTCATTTTTACAAGTCTGTCTCGAATTGTGTGTCTGTTACTAGAAACATGTGTTGACATCTGTCACTCCTTCTATAATTAAGCTGACGTGGCATAGTTTTTTAAAGCACAATCATCAAAGACCAACGCTATCCTTTCTTTACTCAATCTCCTTTGCTTTCAGCTTGAAAAACTTTTAACAGTAGACTGAACAAAACTAACAATAGAAGTAATCCTGGTCACAGGACAATTCTTTTCCCGCAAAATTTATATTATCGTCTTTTTTTTATGAGAAATTAATTTATAAAATTTTTCTATATTAACGTGCAATTGGTATCGAAACATTCGAATAAATTTAAAGATGTTATACCTGATCTTTCTCATTTTTTTATAAATTTTTATTTAAATAAGTATAGATCTATATTTTCTTACTTATAAGTATGTGAAAAAAGTTAGAAATATCTCATATTAATCGATACATAATGCTACAATTCATTAGCATAAAAAATATGAAAATAAATTTCAATAAAATGATATTGCTTCTTTTTTCGCTCCTTAACAATAATTTTATTAATTCACGAATTAAAATGAGTTTATATATATATAAAATCATGTACGTAAGTTTAGTGAATTTTAAAATTAACTTAGCTATACCTGATGACAGCATTGGAAGTTAAATGTTAGGTCTATGGGATCCCATAGACTTAATACTGACTTCCGATGCTGTCGTCAGGTATAGAAACTTAACAAAGTGTTTTTAACGCATAATTGTTGTTGTTTACAACATATACATTTTCTTAAATTATATTTATTTTGCATCAATGCATAAGTTTTTAATCAGCTATAAACATGCTTTATAGTACGTTTATTAAATATTTTCAGATTTATTAAACGAGATATTATTTTATTTATATTCCTTCCCACTAATAAAATATAATTTATATTTTTTGAATATATATATTTATATAAATATTCGCTTTATTCTTTTATACACGTATAAAACTTTAATCTAATCTCCATATGTTTAAAAAAGTTTCAATTTATCTATTTTTCTTTATTTTTCCTTTTTACGTTTTTACATCTGAATATTTAAATTTCGAAAACAGTTTCGATATTTTATGCATTCAGTTACTGCTGGGATTATATTTATTTTAAGAAGCAATCAAAACTGTAGAATATATATATATATAATTTTTTCCTTTTTTGTTACAAACACACACATACTCTTTCGCTTAATTTTTTTCTTGTTCGGTAACTAAAGGAAAACCCAAGTTTACTGTAATTTAATACCAAAAGTCTTCCTTTTCTTACCTAAGATATTCTATTTCGACTTAGAAAACATCCCAGATGTACAAAAAAATAAAAAATAAAAAATATTGTTATTGGAAATTATTCTTCAATTATAAACTGGATTTAAGTGCTTTTACTGTAAAGTTCTTTTGCATTATTGTTTCTTTTTTATTTTTTTAAGTTCAAATTTTCTCTAGTATGCAGGTTCTAATTGCATAAATTTTACATTTGAATATCACTTAAATAACAAAACGCGTTTTTGCTATCAGATTTTTGGAAAGAACTTTTTATTTTTATGATGATTTTTTTTATTCCTTTTTTTTACAGAATGCATCTCGAATTTTAAGGAAAAAAGAAAAAACTTCGCTGTTTTCCATTAATATTATTTTAAAATCTTTAAAATATTTTCGGTATGAATATAAACCTTCTATATTTTATTTAAATTTAATTTTGATAATGAAAAAGTACATAATTATATTTTTTATAAGAAATGTTATTAACAAATTTTTATATCTGTAATTTAAGTTTCAATCTATATATGTAGAACTTATCGTGAAATTTATCTACTTTTTTAATGCAGTTAACAAAATGATCAATTAAAAATATTGATCAATTAATCGAATTTTCTGTTTATAATTTAATTAATTTTTCAATAATTGATCAAATAGAAATATTGATCAATTAATTGAATTTTCTATTTATAATATAATTTAATTAATTTTAAATAAAATTAATTTAGTTCTTGTTAGATTTCTGTTTTCATAAATATTTAAAATAAATTATTAATTGAAATTAAAAATTTGATATAAAG